>JAAAKG020016474.1:0-20609 GCA_010014905.2 Druon quercuslanigerum
CAGTCCAGAGGTGAGGGCTGTGGTCGAGCAGGTCGAGACTCCGAAATTGTCACCTATCACGCACTCGATCAATGCTACTAAAATGCTCCTATTTTGTTAACGAATAGTTCAATTAGGGTAAAACTTTTCAGAAAACTTAATTATATCCTACTAAGCATTCTTATCGGTGGAAGCTTGGGGTTACTCAAAATTTCCTCGATAAACGAAGCGTTTGAAAATTGTCTAACGTTATTTTGATTTTTTACAGATATACTGATTTTTTACAGAAATGGTAAAAGATACAACTTTCTTGTCGAAAGAAAAAAGATGCGCAATGAAATTGTGGTTATAGAATCCGGAGTCTCAATTTGAAGAAAAAAAACATCACAATCAGAAATTAGTACTTTTCATTTTAAATAAATTTAATTTCCAAAAAGAGATAGAATATTTAATCATTTAAAATTATATTACCGTTTTCAATACATATAAAATTTGGATTTTTAAACCAAAATAATTATAATTTTAAAGAGATTTAAAATAGTGTAGCAATTGTGAATTAGGTTAGTCTTTAGCGCCATTAACTAGAATTTTTAATTTTTTTACATTAAATTTTAAAGAATGTTTACAAAGTTTTAAAAATTTAGGTTATGTTAGCGCTTTGCACCAAACATTCTTAATTAAAAACAAAAACTATATTTTCAATATGATTTAGAATCTTTTAATAATTTTGGATAATTTTATTGTTTTCCCTCGGAAATTGATATTTTCAATTTTGTTTTTAAATTATATGTCTAAGAAGATTCAGAACTTTTAACAATTTTGGGTTAGGTTTGTTTTTAAAACAAAACTAATATATAAATATTATATAATAATAAAATAAAAATCTATATATTATAAACAATATTTCAATTCAATTCTGTACTTTTGTGGGAAGTTAGTGTTTTTCTTAATATTTTTAAAGAATGTTCACAATTTTTGACAAGTTTAGGTTATGTTAGCGCTGTAGACCAAAAGTTTGCTTATAACATGAACAAGATTTGCAATAATTTTTTAACACCCCGAGCACCCCTTAAAAAATGAAAACTTCACCGCTTCTATGCAGTGTTTTTGGAAAGAAACCCAATAAAAAAATCCAGAAAAATACATAGGTTTCTGTTGTCGCTGATTTTGAATCCGAGGTCCGCTGACCTCTATCGTATCAGATTCAAGGTCATTTGAAGGTCAAAATGCAAAAAATCCGAATAAAATATCCAGAAAAATACATAAATAGGTTTTTGCGGTCGCTGATTTTAAATCCGAAATCCATTGATCTCTGCTATATCACATTCAAGGTCATTTGAAGGATAATCTGCAAAAAATTTGATAAAAAATCCAGAAAAATACGTAATAGGTTTTTGGATCGCTGATTTCGAATCCGAGGTCCGTTGACCTCCATTATATCAGATTCAAGGTCATTTGAAGGTTACTCTACAAAAAATCTGATAAAAAATTCAGAAAAATACATACATAGGTTTTTGGGTCGCTGATATCGAATCCGAGCTCGGTTGACCTCCATCACATCAGGGTCAAGGTGATTAAAAGGTCAAACTAAAAAATCTGATAAGAAAAATCCAGGAAAATACACGTATAAGTTTTTGGGAACACTAAATCCGAATCGGGTTTTTTTTTATCTGCTCAATGTCAAGTAAAGGTCATTTTAAAGTCAATTCAATATTATGTCGTGATAGAGCTAGAAAAATGTACCGAAATGACCTTCTAGTGACCTTAAATCTGATCAACGGACCTCGAATTCGAAAGCAGCGACCCCAAAAACCTATGCATGTATTTTTCTGTATTTTTTTATCGGATCTTTTGCAGCTTGGCCTACAAATGACCTTGAATCTAATACGATAGAGGTCAGCGGACCTCGGATTCGAAATCAGCGATCTCAAAAACTTATGTATGTATTTGTTTGGGTATTTTTATCGGATTTTTTGCAGTTTGACCTTCAAATAACCTTGAATCTAATACGATAGAGGTCAGCGGACCTCGGATTCGAAATTAGCGACAACAGAAACCTGTGTATTTTTTTTTGATTTTTTTACTGGGTTTGTTCCCAAAAACACTGCATAGAAGCGGTGAAGTTTTCATTTTTTAAGGGGTTCTCGGGGTGAGTAGGGGGGGGGGAGGTCCGGGTGGTCTGTTTAATGTGGAATTGACTTTTTATTGTTAGAAGATACTGTAGGAATTTTTTCGAATTTTTTGGGCCAAATTTAAATTGGACTAAATCTAAATTGGGCCAAAAACCGGCCAATAAAATTTTTAATTCTTCTTTAAGTAACTGATTTCCGATTAAAAATTTTAGCATGACCTAAAATTTTTAAAAAGTCGTTAATAATCTGTACAATCTGTATAATATTTTTATTATAAGCTACATTTTTGAAAAAAACTTGCCTAATCATCCTAAATACATATCAAATTATAATAATAATTATTGTTTTAAAATACGAATTTCCGAGGCGAAACGTTAAAACAACCTAAAATTATTGACAAGTGATTAATCTTCTTTGAAACTAAATTTTCTGAAAAATTCAAGATCTTCTTTACAGTTTAATGCTGTTTGTTTAAAATTATTGATTTTCTTGGGAAAACGTTAATAAATGGTGAAACTGTTAAAAAATTATTGTTATAAGCGAGTTTTTGGTCTACAGCACTAACATAACCTAAATTTGTCAAAAATTGCGAACATTCTTTCAAGTTATTAAAAAAAATACTAACTTCTCACAAAAATTCTGAATTAATTTAAAACTGTTAAATGATTATAAATCTTGTTTATAATATATAGATTTTTATTTCAAAATAACAATGTTTTCACTTTTCACTTATGGGGTTTTCTTGGGACCTTATAAAATGCACTTTTGCTGTAAATATTTAAAAAGTATCTTTCGATTCGTATTCTATGGCTTATCATAAAAGAAAAAGGTTGTGTTCTTAAATCGGTTCACCTAATATTGACGATTTTCAAAAAAATGTACGAAAAGGTATTTTTTTTTTCTTATGGGAAATACGTGTTCAACTACATGGGACTCGCAAAACCTCTGAAAATTTAAAGAAAAATCTGATGCAGTAGATAATGAATAATAATGAATAATAATTAATAATAATTTAATAACACAAAGAGTCCTAACTGTTTAAAAGATTAAATTAATTATTTTACATACATTAGTATTATCACTACATGTATGTACACGTACATCACTATTTTCCGATGAAATAATTTATTACAAAAATAATAATAATTGATAAATAAATAGTTCTATCTAATGAATGAGAAGAGAACAATATGAATAGAAATTCATTCTCTCAGAGTACAGCTTGTTGCCTTGAGGTAGTATTCATAAAACGATACAAAAGGTCAACCGCTGATCGTCCTCGGGCCAACTCGATTTATTTTATTTATTCTTCAAAGCTCACTTTTGTCCAGAGACAGCTTTTTTTCATTCCAGATAAGAAATTGTCCGAAAAATAAACAAAAAATACAAGTCACGGATGAAGAGACAGAAAACAAAACTGCAATCTTAAAAAAAAAGTGGTCCCTTGAAATTTAAAAAAACGGGGGGGGGGGGTATTTTAAAACCAGATTTAAAGCCGCTTTGATACATGAATGGCAAAAATGGAATATAAGAGGATGATAAGAATTTACAACTTATTTTGAATCCGTCTTAGTCCTTGCCAGGAATGCATACCAAGTAGCAAAAGGAAAAAAATTCTTTTTGAAGTAATTCTTCCTAATGAGGGAAATTAACAAATAGTCTTATTTTTTTAACTCAATTTTTACTGTCGTATTTATATTTAGACACCGGATTAATTTCTGTGATGTCAGACTTCACAGCTTAGTATGCTTGGAAACCAGCGAAAATAGGGAGGAAGTGTGTGACCCTACGAGTGATGTACGATATTTAATTCGAAATCGATATGCAATGGGACTATATGGGTGAAACGGGATAAATTTTCAATAAAAGAGTTTAATTTACCAGTTATAAAAGTCGATTTAATAAACAAAAAGATTTTTAAAATCGAAAAGATGAACTTTTAACAAAAAAGTTCATTTTCAGCTAAGAAATATGATTTTTCAAAGAAGCAGTTGAATTTTCAACAACAATTAAAAAATTTTTAGGTCAACATTTTGCATTTAAAACCGAATAGTTAAGATTGAAGAAAAAGAGCAAATTTGCATAAAAAAATAGTTTATTTTTTAACAAATTATTGAATTTTGAAATTGAGTAATATGTATAAAAAAATAATAGTCAAAGAAAAATGAATTTTTTAGCTGTTCAGTTTTTGACTGAAAAATATAAGCTTATAACATAATAATTGAATTTTTAACAAAATAATTAAATGTTTAACTTAAAATGATTAATTTTCAAAGAACTAGATAAGCTTTCACAGAAAAAAAATTATTAACCAAAAAGTTGAATTTACAAGCAAATAGTCAAACTGTCTAATAAAATATTTGACTTTTTAACAAAATAGTTTAAATCTTAACCAAATAATTTAATTTTCAATAAAAAAGTTTAATTTTTGGATACAAAGTTGATTTTTCGGGTCAAAATGGTGCATTTTTATGAAGACTTTTACAAGAATTTTAAATCTAAAAAGATTGCTTTTCAATAAAACAGTTCAAGGTTCAAGAAGATAATCAAATTTTCAACAAGAAAAAAACACAAAACGGTTTTTTAAATTTTAATATTTCAAACCAAAGAGATTATTTTGCATTATAATAATTAATCGTTAACGAAAGAAATAATTTTTAACAAAGAATCCAACTAGAGAATATATTTATTTTTAGTGGAAAACAGTCAAATTTCACTAAAGAAAGAAATTTGTAACAAAAAAATGTAATCGGTAGTTTTTAGAGTTTAAAAACTTTATTTTTAACAAACAAAAAACTAATTTTCAATGAATTACTTAAATTTGAAACTAAAGGGATAAAAGATTAAACTCATAAAATAATTTTTTTCCTGAAAAAGTATGAAAGAACTAATTGAAGGTCGCACCGTCACACCTTTTGCCACGCCAAGTGGGGGCGGTAACGCACCTCTGTGACTGGTCACAGAAATAATTTAAGGTCGCACCCCTACCCCTTTCCAAACGCCTCGTGGGGGCGGGAAGGCACCCCTGTGAATTGTCGCAGAAATAATTGTAGGTCGCACGCTCACCCCTTATCCAACGTCTCGTGGGGACAAGAAGGCACCCCTGTAAATGGCCGCACAAATAATTGTAGGTCGAACGCCCACACCTTTTCCAACGCCTCGTGGGGGCGGGAAGGCAACCTTGTGACTGGTGAAACAAATAATTTAGGGTCGCACTCCTACCTTCCTTTCTATAATTAAAAAAAATCTACACTAATAATGCTGAATAATGTTTTATTTAAATGTTAAATTTGAAGCTAATAAAGGTGAATTTTTAAACAAATGGTAGAATTTTTAACTAAAAGAGATCAGTTTTCTAGTAAAAAATGCGAAAAAGTGTAAAATCTGAAATGTTGGAAATATATCCAGAAAAAATTAAAATTCTCTCAGCGACCTGAAGTCGGTTTCTTTCCTAACCCACAACCACATTTATACCTGCTTTCTCCTGACAATGCGAGTAGAAAACTTTGTATTTAACACTCTCTTCGGCTCTTACTTCAAAAGAAAAAGCCCCCCTTAACCATTGTAAGTACTTCTCTTAAATCTTTTAATATTAGTTTGAAATATATAATTTGTTCTGTTTCTCTTATTGATTTGCAAAATTCGATTTTTTGTTTTCTATTGGAAAGCAATTTTCTTAAGAGCCTGGGAACATTTAAACGACCATAAAAGATAAATTGAGTTAATCTGTAGAGATCTTTACTATAGTAAAAAAGGAATATTAAACTTAGAAAATTTATTTAAAATTTTGCTTCAAATAGTCTTATTCCTATCGAAAAATTTTGAAAGATTGTATAATTTAAAATTACTAGAATCATCAATTTTCCAATTTCAGGGAAGAAACAATTTCTAGTAAAAAAACACATATTGAATTACTATTTCTTTAGTTTATTTGTTTTTAGTCAAACAATTATAATTTTACTGAGATCCTGGAGAAAATTTCAAATCCTTTTTGAAGATTTTAAATTATATCAAATCAAAATTTCCAAGAAAAAGGTTATTTTTAACAAAATAGTTCAATTGTGGACTAGAAGGATTAAATTTGGAAGAAAAAAAACGTTTTTTTGCAAAATAGTTACATTTTTTACCCCCAAATGTGAATAATTGAAGGTCGCACCCCAACCCCTGTTCAACGCCAGGCAGGGAGCGGGAAGGTACTCTTGTCACAGAAATAATGTAAGGTCGCACGCCTACCCATTTTGCAATGCTTATTGGAGGTGTGTAGACACCCCTGAGACTGGCAGAAGAAATAATTTAAGGTCGCACCGCTACCCCTTTTCCCGCGTTAAGTGGGGGCGGGAACACACCTCTGTGACTGGTCACAGAAATAATTTAGGCTCGTACCTCTACTCCTTTTCCTAAGCGTCGTGAGGGCGGGTAGGCTTTCCTGTGCCTGGTAGAAGAAATAATTTCAGGTCGGACCCCTACCCCTTTCCAAACGCTACGTAGAGACAAAAAGACACCCCTGTGACTGGTCACAGAAATAATGTAAGGTCGCACCCCTACCCCTTTTCCGACGCCACGTGGGGACAGGAAGCCACACCTGTGATTGGTCGCAGAAATAATTTAAGGTCGCACTTCTACCTTCTTTTCTATATTTAAAAAAATCTACACTTAGTTTTAAATTTTTTTGTACATTATTAAAATTTATATTATTCTCAAGTAATCGAAATTTCTAAATATTTTAATGTTTTCCTAAATTTTTTTACAATCCTGCAAAACGAAAAAAATGGTCTTTATATTTTTCAGATTCTTTTTCGACAAATTTGAAACTTCTCAAAACCCAAAATCAACATTTTAATATAAACCCTGAAGCATAGTAAATCAAATGAACGATAAAAACAGTTTATCGATTTGAACATTAATCACGCTAGAATGCGAAGATAATAAAATATTTTACGCTCGCTGTGATGAGATATTAAAATAATTCTGCGCTTCAGGTAATTAATTTTTAAACCGATTATTTTACTTTGATCGTTGTTTAATTTTAACCGGATTTATTGGATTAGCTAATGGTTTATTTGCCTGTTTTTATTCGTTTAGAACTTGTTAAGTAATTAATTATTTAAAGTTCATAACACTATTTTGAAGTTTAAAATCTTTTTTTCATACCATTAATTTTTACAATAAAATCCTTAATTAAATTAAACACAAAAAATGAATTTATGCGCTCTTAAAATTTTTTGTAACAAATTTATTATTATAGGAATATTTAAACAACCTTTGTTTTTTAAGTTTATTTTTCTACAGGAAACAGGACTTTTATATATCTAAATATTAATCATTTATATTTTTAAGTAAGAAATAAAATATTATAATGATATTATTCAAAATGTATTTTTTTTAAATGCTCTATGTACTTATTTGAACAATCCGTTTTCGTAAAAAATAGTTCCATAGTTCAGAAAAAATAACATTGGGTGCTGGATAGCATATTAGCCTTAATTTTTTACAACTTTATTACATGTTTATTCTGAAAAATAGGATTCACATCTTCCAGTAAAGAAAAAATTTACTTTAGCCTATGGACTTTAATTTGTCTGAAAGAAATATTTTCTTGATTTAAAATCACATTTCACTACATCGGCGTACCTTTGATTATTTATTATTTCACTCACTTAAATAATTCATTATTTAATACATTATTTTTATTATTTTGTTTAAATAAAACCATTCTTTTGTTTGTTTAAAAGAAATGTACCTAGAACGTATTCAGTAAGATCATTCATTTGAATCAAGTAAAATTTCTCAGATTAAAAATTTTTTTGTTCGCAACAAGAGCAAAAGTTTTTTAAAAACAAAAACATCGTCCTCTTAACGGTTTTATTTAATTTTTTTCAAAAATATTTCCCTTAAACAAATTAACTTCCTTGAACCTTAAATTTAAGAGGAAATTCCATTGGCATCAAAAAGCATCCTGCTAACACAAAAGAAAATTTTCTCTATACGAAAGTGAGAAAGGCAATCTGCTAATGTTGAGGGAATCAAAATCGAAAATAAATTCTCACACATATAATATTCCTATCCAAGAGAATTTGATCGAAATCAAATATTACTATTGCTTTACATTCTATTAGCTGCTCTACATCATATCCATTGTTACATAAGAAATTCTCTCAGTGGGGGCCAAAATATTCAAGGTGTGTCCAGACTGGCTAAGATCGCGTTTAGGTTCATTGTCTGTGAGATTGTTTGTATTTCCGAGTATTAGTTAATTGAGTTGTAAAGGTTATTAGGGAATTCGCACAATGTTGGTATTTTATGATACAAATGATATAGTCTCCCTAAGACCTTATTATTGCAATTCCAGTCATTGCTGAGTTCTGACCCTAATTAGAGAATCGGTCGATTACAGAAGTAACAAGCAACAAGTAACAAATAAAAAAATGAGCTAAGTTAAGTAAATCCGTATCCAGCTTCACCTCCTTTCGCCTCATTGCCCATGCAGTCGATTAAAGAGACCTAATTATTCATGATTGACTCGTAGTTGTGATTTGTATAGCAATGACGACCCCACTTTGAAGTAAAGTAGAACAATTTTATTTTCCGATGTTGTAAGAGAGACTTGACTTCTGTGAAACTTGCAATACGGAATTTTCATAACAACTTTAATGGAGGATTAATAAAAGGGTTTAATAATGATATAAAATGTGTACAAACACAGAAAAAATCATTTTTATTTTAAAGAAAGAAACTGCTTCTAAATGTACTGGAACAAAATAGAGCCATACTTGGTTCAGATAGAGCAAGTTTTCATATTTAGAGCGTGGTGAGAAACGTTAAAATATACATTTTGTTACGGTGTTCAGTTTACAAATTATACAAATTACTTGGAAATTTCAATGTTAGTTCAGTTTCAGAATTACATAGTGCATTTTCCATAAAACAGACTTTTAAGCTAGAAAGAGCCGGAGAACCTGTAGCTAAATTTAAAATTATATTAAAAAATAATGAATTCTGAATAGGAAGTTTTTGTTTTTAAAAATCTTCTATAGTGTAGAAATTAATTTGACTAAGATTCCTTGGCAAACTATATATTTTATGTTAAGGATGGACAAGATCATTATCGATTTTAAAAATGTAATACTGTCTCAATAAAAACTATTACTCAAGTCTTTAATCAAATAAAGTAATTTGGAAAATAATTTCTGCTTACTTTTCAATTAAAATTTAGTTAATAAATACTTTAGTTGAAATGTTGATTGGCTATGGAACATTCTATCTTTCAAACAAAATTAATCTCATTGGGTCTATATTGTGCTATCCCCAAAATAAATATTTAATGTCTGTAAAAGTAAAGCATTAAAGCAACATATTTTTAATAAAGTAGTTAAATTTGCAGAAAAAAATTAATTTTTAACAAATATAGCAAACAATTTAAACAAAAGCATTTTCCAAAAAAGTGTTCAACATTCATCTAAATAGTTCATTCTTCAATTAAAAGAGACGACTTTAAAATTAGATAGGTAGTTTATGGAGAACCCCTATTTATCCGATTTATTTCTACCCCATTCATCCTCTCGTATCCTATTCTATTCTATTCCGAGAAAAAATATTTTAACTTGAGTTAGAGTTGGGTCGATATGAATTCGTCTTTAAGATAGCCATGTTGGTGTAAGAAATGAAAAACAAAACGAACAAACCAACTCGATATTTCGCACCTCAAGCCCAAGAGATATTTGAATCGCAACCACGGTAAAGACCATTTTAATTCAAAGAGAAACAAAATTTATCTTTTAATTTTTGCTGTGAGGTATTTAGGGACTAGGAATTACTTTAAAATTTGCGGCGGTTCGGCAGGGTCTGCCATTTCCACTAAACATGTGGATAAGTTGGGACCAAACAATGACATCTACTAAAGATGACAATTTCACAAACAATAAAATTTGTAATTTTGCAACAAATAATTTGAACATCAAAAATTTCAAATCTGTCAATGAGCCCTTTTTGATTGGATGCCCTTTTCTTGATTTGGACTTCAACACAAAATAAAGTGTCCCTCTCGGTCTGGACCGAGATTAGAAAACATCTTGAGCATGTTTGGGCTAAGTTTTAATTAGAGAATAATTGCAGACTTAGCCTTAGCTTCGGTTTGGTTGGGACCAAGCTCTGGGAAACTTTTGGGATAATGTAGCTCTTTTCTTGAGTTGGACTTCAAAACATTATAAAATCTCGCTCACAGTCAGGAATGAGACCAGAAAAAGTCTTGAGCATGTAATGTCTTGTCTTGATTGGGGCGTAATTAAAAACTTAGCGAAGTGGAATTATTCCTACTCTCTATCCTATCCATTTCCGTCAGAAATTTTATGATTCCGAATGTTTTTTTACCAGTTGATTTAAACTGTGCTCTGTCCGAGCGAGACTAGAGCCTAGAGACGGACCTATGGGAAGCATACGAGGATTGTTGTTACGACCTCGGTAGCAGTTTTGCAATAAGTTACCACACTCGCTCGCTCCTTCTTTGCTAAGGCTCTTAACGGCATTAAAAGTGGACTATGGCCTGCAGATTGCAACAAAAGCACATCGGACAACAAGTTGCGGTACTGCACTCCAATGCAGTTCCATTCGGCCGAATCGGCGCTAAGATACGGTGTGTAATAAATATTTATTTTCTATTGGGTGAATCTCTAATGTTCTTCCCGTACAATACTCGATTATTCTCTCTCTCCGAAGAAGGAAGAAAGAGACGGTGCGGTGTCTGGGTACTACAACCACAGCCTGCAATTTAGAAACCAACAATTCACTTTTCGTTCATTGAACCTAAGCAGCAAGAATTACTACTACCCATGTGTCATTCACCGATTAGAACTAAACTTTGCACATCAAGGAAACACTAAAAAATATTGAACCCGTGTTTTTTTATTTTTGCGCAATCCGCTTTCTAGGGATAGAAACTACCCCTACCAAACCAAAAGCAGCCTAACCCACTTATCCCTGGGATCAGCGAGTTTAAAAGCTCGTTCTTCTTAAAATAATTGAATTCCACACGATAATATACCCCACCTAATCACCTACCCCTTAACTAATGTAACCCATCTAAACACCCACCCCTAAGCAACCCAACCTCGATAAACCACCCATATCAAACCACAAGGAGGCTAACCCTCCTGACCCTGGGAACAGCGAGTTTACTCGCTTATTTTCCTTGTAATAATTTAATCCGACACCATAGGCGGGTTAACCCACCTACCCTTAACTAATCTAACCCTTAATTTAACCCAAATGATCTAGCCCAACCAATCTAACCCCGAATCTAATTTTGTTGCCTCTGGTTTTCTTGACAAACCATGAAAAAAGCAAAAATAGCAAACTCTAAGAATGATTTTAATTTTTCTTGGAAATTGTTCCTAAAGCATTCCAGAACCAAATCCGAAAATAAATTTTCAACCCTACTTACAGTTTCTTCAGGCACATCGTGTATAGGGAATAATAGGTATTGGAGATTTTTAATTATACAGTTATAGGGTTAGGTTAGGTTATAGTTACTAAATGTCAAGCCTGAAAAGTTTTCCGAAATTTCATGTATTTACAGAATTACATTCGAAAACCCATGACTTTTATGGGCTTTCCATGGTTTTCACCCAAAAAAATCAGATTGGCGGGTATTTTCACCATCATTTTTGTAATCACCGCCGTAAAATATGCCCTGTGCATTTGAAAACAAGATGGCGATCCCTTGCTGTCCTAAGTTGATTAGTTCCAAATATCTCAAGCGTGGCGCTAGTTGTCACACCACCATTAAATTTTTAGTAAACAAAATGTTATTTTCGCGAAAAAAATTAAAATTAAAACAATTTTACTTATTTGGTATTTCAGAACAGTTTTTTAAGCGATTTTTTTTAATGATAAAACAAAAACATGAATTAAAACAGCCAATAATCTTTGTAAACTGGAATGTAAGATTTTTATTTTATTCAAAAGTTGAATATATTTTTTTTCTGAAAGCACAATAAATAATATTTATTCTAATAAAATACACAAAATAGTTTAATGAAAAAATTATAATAGTATACATGTTTAAACTTACTTTTTGAGTGTTTAGCGAGTACTTACACTTTTGAATATAATGAATATAATGTGTTTGAAATTAAATTAAATTTTTTAATTAGGAATAAGTTATATAAAATTAAGCAAAACAACGTTACTAATAATTTATGCAATAAGTAACATTTTAGGAAAAAAATATTTTTCAGAGGAGCAAATATAAATTATAATTTCATAAAACGTTCAAGATGCAAATAGAATTACTAAATATTAATTTTCTACCACAAGACTCATTTTCATTAAAGTAAATGATCAATTTTCAACCCAAATTTGAATAGCTAAAATGTTAGAAAATTGATATTTCAATCAAACAAAAACCAAGAATTTGAAACAAATTTTTTTTTATCAGAAAAAAATTGTTTTTTTAAACAAAAATAGAAGTATCAAATTTTTATTTAAAACAATCGATTTTCAACAACATAAAAATGGATTCTCTACAAAATAATTCAATTTTAGACTCAAAAGATGAATTTACTAACAAGAAAGATACAGTTTCATTAAATATATAAACTTCCACCTAAAAAACAGAAAAATAGTTTTCAGAAAAATTATTTAATTTTCAACTAAAAATATAAATTTTCAAGCCAAAATGGAAAAGTTACATTCACAATTAAAAAATTAAGTTTCTACAAAAAAGAAAAGAGTTTTCAGCCAAAGAAATTAGTTTTTAATCGTAGTAATGAATCTTCAACCAGAAACATTTAAAAAAAGAACAGTTAAATTTTCTAAAAAAACAGAACATTTTTTAACAAAAAACATTACATTTCCATGAAAAAAGTAAATTTTCCACAAAAACTGGAATAGTTAAAGTAAATGTTCAAATAAAATTATAAATCTTTAACTAAAATGTTAAATTCTCTACCAAAAATAAAATACTTAAATTTTCAATTAGTAAAATAACTTTCAACCGAAAAAGAAATGAATTTTTAACAACAGAAATTAATTTTTCACCAAAAAGATAAATTTTAACTGAATAGACGAATTTAAAACCAGAAAAGATGATTTTTTAACCATAAATGGAACAGGTATATTTTCAGTTACAAAAAAAAATTCAACAAAAAAAATTTTTTTTTAATAAAGTAATTACATTTTCAATCAAAGTGATGAATTTTTAACTATTTTCAATTAATGTTTAAAGAAAATAGTTGAATTTTAATCACAAAGATGAATTCTCAATCTGATCAGGTGAATTTTTAACTAAAAAAATAAATTTTCAAATAAAATTATGATTGTTTACACTTTTGACCAATTAGTTGGATTTTTAAATAAAAAAGAGTAATTTTCAACAAAAATTAAACATGTGCGAGTTAAATTTTAAGTTAAAACAATTAATTAAAAAAAAAAAAATTTAACAAGAAAAAAGTTTTTTTCAACTAAAATAATGAATATTTAACCAAATAATTGAATTTTTAACAAAGTATTTCCACTGCTCTCTAAGTAATGGAATTTTAAACCAAAAATGATAAATTATCAACGAAAAACGTGATATTTCAACGAAAAAGGATTTAAATTTTATACCAAAAATAGTTGAATTCTATCAAAAAAGACGATTTAAAAAAAAATAGTTTTTCGAAAATTCCCTTACTCTATCAGATTTTCCCTGAACATGCCCTGACTTTTTCTGGAATTACCTGATCTGTAGCAACACTGTAATTTTAAAAACGATATGGGAAAATTATAGGAGTGGGAGTAGAGTTAATGAGTAGAAAAGGAGGGGACGAGGGAAGGGGATCTAGAGGAATAAGCCCAGTTAAGGGGGGCTGGCAACGAGGGGAAATGACAAATGGTAAAATAGGAGAAGTGAGGGTAAAAGGAAGGAGTGGAAGTACTAAAGTGTGAAGAAAATAGGGAAGGGAAGTGAGTTGCAGTGAGAAAGAATGAGCGGAGTTGAAGCAGTTGAAGTTAGAATAAATTAGAAACGGAAAGTAAGTGGTAGTGAGGAGAAGTGACGGGATGGCTAGCAAGAGTACGGGTGAGTAGGGAAGGAAAGGTGAGGCCTAAACAAGGGAAATATGAGAATAGGAGTCCTAGCTTAGGAAGAATGGGGGGGGGGGGGGGGGAGAAGAGGAAGAAGTTAAAAAAGGGGGGAAAAGCGAATCAAACAAATGGGGCGAAGGGAAGTAAGGTGGGGAGGGGAAGTAAGGGGGAGAGGAGGAGTAGTGAACATTAGGAGAAAAACAGGAAAAGCATGGCAGGGTGTTTTTAGACTACTTAATTAACGTCATCATAGACTATGAGGGAATATTTTGTAGGTGCTTATATTTCTCAAAGTTTAAAATATTAAAATTAAGATGCCATGCATTCATAACCTATAAAACATGAAGTATCGTAAATGTCGCGCACGCGCAAGAGTGCACATTTCTCCATCCAACAGATACGCTATCTGCATGCTATGTTTGCATTCGCGAGACGGGTAAAATATTTCTCAAAAATTAACTTATTTTAAAGATAAAATTATTATTTTTCCTATTTGTACATGAGTAAAGGAGAGTGTCTATATTATGTATAGGGCCATAACTCAATTTGGATAAAAAAATTGCAGATACGCCTTTTTTCATTTGCATGGCAGTGTAAATGTAAGTTCCTGTACTATAAATGTTGTTAAACGTCTAAGGATGATTTAATAGTTAATAGTTATTGTACTCCATGAGCAAAAGTTGAGTTCATGTTGTATGTCGATGAACATCATTTTCACATATAAGGATGGTTTATGGCCTTTGGAAGATAGCTTTATGGTGGTCGTACAGAAACTAGAAGTCGATGTGACATCTCAGAAATGTTGGAATGAGGAACAAGATTTACGTGAAGTAAATACTTCGCCTAGAAAATATAGGCATAGGTAGTAAATATTCAGAGAAGTATATAGGACTCTTCCTGAGAAATTACAGAAAATACTTGCATCTTCTGGAAAAAATTATTGATAGGGAGCATGCATTACGTAAGGTTTTTTTTCTGAAATATTGAACTCTTTAGCCCCCTTTTTGAGGTCCAACTTTTTTTATGCCACCCCATCGAAATTTTTTTTTAGAAATTTATTTAGCCGACAAAATAAAATCCATTCTTAGCCCAAGATGGTTTAATTTAAAAAAACTAATTTTCTGCAAAACAGTTTAGTATTCTACCAAACATTTAAATGTTCAAGAAAAAGTTTATTTTTAAACAAAAAGTTGAATTTTTATGTCAATAATTAAACTTTCAATTAAAAAAAAGCTTTTAATTTCAAACAAATTTTATCTCAGAAGCTTAATTTTCAACCCAACAAATTAATTATCTTCTAAAATGATGAATTTTTAACTAAAGAAAAATATATTTGAAAGAAAGTAGTTAAACTTTAAACAAATGAGTTGAATATTTAAACTAAAAATATGAATAAAGTTGCCCAAATAATACAAACTAACAACAAAATGCTTGAATTATTAACGAAAAAAGAATAATTTTCAACCAAACAGATGCAATATTAACTAAAATTGATTTTAGTAAAAATTACTAAAAGTTAGTAAAAGTAAAATTTTAAACAAGATACGTGACTTTTAAACCAAAATTTCGCAACAAAAAAAGATTATTTTTTACCAAAAAAGCCGAATTTTTAACAAAATACATAAGATTTCAAGCGAATAATTAAATATTCGACAATATAAGATAAATTTTCCAATAAAAATGAAAGAGCTGAATTTTCTACGGAACATTGGATTTTTTAAGAAAAAAGTTAATTTGCAGCTAACAGTTGAATTTTTATATAAATAGTTAACTTTTAAGTTTTAAAAATTAAATTAAATTAAAACTGTCTGCCAATGAGTTTAATTTTGAACCTAGAAATATTATTTTTTAACAAAACTGCAACAGTTGATATTTTAACAAAAAATATTTTTATTTTGAATGAGAAACATTTGAGTGCAACCAAAATTTTCAATGAAGTACTTCAATCCTTAATTAAAATAAATTAATTTTCGCCCAACCAGTTTCATTTTTAAGAAACAAAAATATTTTTGAAGTAAAAATAGAATTTTAAATAAAATACATGAATTTTGAACAGAATTGTTAAATTTGTAACTAAGAGGATTAATTATCTAACAAAAAGTCGATTTTTAACCAAATACATCATTTTTTAACCAAATAGTTGAATTTTCAACAATAAAAAATAAATTTTTAACCCAAAATGGAATCGTTAAATTTCTAGTAAAAAATTTTGACCAAGAAAATGAATACAGAATATGAGCAAAATAGATATATATCCAACCAAAAAAATAAATTTTTAACTAAAGTGATGAATTTTCAACTAAAATAAGAAATAAGTTTTGAAACTTTAAAATTTTCAAAATTTTCAAAATTTAAATTTTCAAACAAAAAAATTAATTTTCAATCCAAATCAGATTAATTTTTAACAATTGCAGTTTCATTAAAAAAAGGTAAATTTTCAAACCAAGAAAGACTAAAAGTTTCGATAAAATTGTTGAATTTTTATTTGAAAATTACAAGTTTTTAATAAAAAAAAGTCTTATATTGAAAAGGATGACTGCGGAGCCTATTATAAAAAATAGGTGTTTTGATCATTTTTAGACTGATGAAGAAAAGTCTAGATAACAATTAAAGTACATTTTTAATACTTTTAAAATACTTAGCTAAAAAAAAAATTCAGAAAAACTTCACATAATTTGTGGATGACCCTTTGTTTCTCTTATCAATAATTCGTGCATTTATAATTAAACCAGTTAATATTAATACTAATATTACTAAACTTTTTTCATATTAAAAAACTCTCTTTAAATTAATTATTACTTATAGAATAATTGCCATACACTTTCCGAATCATAACGATTTTTTCCGAACAAGAATGACCAAATTTGTAGGAAAATTTAATGCACACTCTTTTTTGGGTGTGTAACATCATCCTGAAATGCGACGCAAACTAAGTCTAAACGGTTGAGTTGCTGAACGCCATATTTTAAACACATAAGGCAATCATACCGATCGATTCCGCTCGCTTTTTTCAAAAAATATTACTTTTGCTCTTTTTTTTTTGCAATTGAAAATGAAGTGTATTTTCTCGCTTGAAAGTCGCGCGCGAGCTATAGAGAAAGATGGTGGTATAGTGGAAGCGCGGCAGGAGCGGTAAGCGGGGGACTTCCCCGCAGCTTCTCTAACCTATCCCCGCGGCGCTGCGTCAATTCTCGGAAATACTAAATCCAGAATCACTAAATCGAGATTCGCCTGTATCTTGTGTAAAAAATATTTTTGACCAAGTAGCTCTAACATCACATGTTTAATGGCATCCAGAGACATACTAAAACTGATTTTAATTACACCAATTGCTTTTCGGATTGAAAGTAGAAAATTCGTGAGACCACGCCCACAATTAGTCCATCTAGTTGTCAATTATAAATTGAGCGTGAGAAATGATAAAATATTCGAGAAGCGTGAAAGGTTAAAACTCTGAACAACTTTTTAACCCTCTGAAGGTGACGTGTCTGGAAGTGAATAATGATTGGTTTCCAAGTGTTTTATCTTGCAGAGCATTTCCGATATAAAGCCAGGAAAATTATTGCAGCTGGAGGTGCAATACTAATTAGCGCTGAATTATAATGCAATTTGTTTGTCAGATTGAATGAAATGACTTATTGTAATATATTTTCAGGACGTTGTATATTTATTTCGCAGATCTAATCATTTTATTTATCCTTTGAATTTATATCCATCTATTAGCTTTTAAAGCTAGTATACCATAATTTAAGAATGGAGCGGTCACAGTTGATCAATTTGACCGCGGAATTGGATCCAAATAATTTCCAACGATTTTTTTTACAAATGTCGGATTTTTTATTTTTGATCAGAAAATTGCGGTCATTATCGTCTACTTATTAAAATGTCAAAAATCAGCTTTTTAAGAAATTAAAATTTAAGAAATTTAAATTAGATTAAAATCTTAATCAAAAATCCTATTTAACTTTTTTCAATTGCAATCTGAAAAAAATTTCTGTCAAAAACAAAATTTTCAGACAAAAATAAAAAAGAGGAAAGAAAAATCTCAAATTTGGTAATTGGATTCTTGTTTTTTACAGGAGTTTTCATCAATTCTAAAGAAAATTCGTAAATTTACAAAAAAATCATTAAGTTTCGACGAATACTTAAAATAATTAAATTTATAGAAACATTTTAATAAAAAAAATTAATTTCTTAAGTTCAATACTCATTTATTTTGGTTGAGAACTAATTTTAAAATCTGAGAAATTTTCTATTACATTTCTTCTGCAGAATTAATCTTTTTTGATTAACAATTTTCTGATTTAGTTAAACGTTTAATTAATTTACTGGAAACTCAATAATTTCTGACTATTTAATAACAAATTTTGTTTTTGGTTGAAAATCCATACTTGTGTCCCGAAAATTTTTAGTTTAACTTCAACTATTTTGGTTAAAAGGGAACTCTTTTTGGTTAAAAAGTTAAAAATACCCAAAATGGGTTGAAAAATCACCTTTTGGGTGAAAAATTATTTTTTTTTAGTAACAATTTAACAGTTTGGTTAAAAATTCACTATTTGCATGTAAATTCTATTGTTTTGTTGAAAATTCTTCATTTTGGATTGAAAATCCAACTATATTGGTAGAAAATTAAACTATCTGGTTGAAAATTTGTCTTTTTTTTGTTGAAAATACATTCTTTGCTTTGAAAATTAAACTATTTTGTTGGAAATTCAAAAAATAAATTCTTTCGATAAATAAATTTTTTTTTGGGAATTCATTCTTTTTCGTGGAAAATCAATTAATTTTGTTGACAATTAATTTTTTTCGAAAAATAATCATTTTGCAATGGATAATTGAACTACACAATTTTTAGTTAAAAATTCAATTTTTTTTTGTTACAAATTTTTTTTTTAATATAAATTTTCTAGTTGTTGAAAATTTAACTACTTGGTTGACAGTTGAATTTTCTTAAATGGAATATAATTTTTTTGTAGAAGATTCATGGTATTTAGTAAAAATTAATTTTTTTAATAAAAAAATTCAAATATTTTATGTTGGTAATTAATTATTTTTGATTGAAAAGTATACTAGAATATTTTTCTTAAAAAAATCTAATTATTTTGTTATAGAATTTAATTTCTTTACTTAAAAATTCAACATTTTTGTTGATAATTCATTTTATATGGTTGAAAATTCAATAATTTGGTTGACCAGCTTTTTCTCTTTTGACTAAAGACTGCTTTGACTGGCTTTAGTTTCAAAATTCAGCTCTTTAGGTAAAAATTGTTAAAAATTAATTTTGCTGTTTGAAGATTCATAATTTTAGTTAAAAATCTTTATGCTGGGTCAATTTAATAAATTTTTAATGGATATATATTTTTTTAATAGAAAATTTATTATAACAGGAAATTAAACTGTTTTATTTTTTGTTGAAAAATTTCCCTTTTCAGTTAAAAATTCATGTATTTTGTTGCAAATTTGTTTTTGTTTTTTTTTTTGATACAAATTTAACCTCTTTGTTAAAAATTTTTGCTTGAAATTTGATAAATTTAACGAAAGTTTTTGTCGACATTTTTTTGTTGACATTTAATCTTTTTGTTTGAAAGTTAAACTATTCTGTAGAAAGTTATTTTCTTTATTAAAAAATTACTTATCTTAGTTAAAATTAAACTTTTCTTTTTTTGTTAAAAATTGATCTTTTTTAATTGAAAATTCATCTATTTTGTTCAAAATTGGTCTTTTTTGATAGAAAGTTCATCTTCTGGTTTGCAACTCAACTATCTCGTTAAAAATATATTTTTCGAATTAAAATGCATTCTTTTAGTTTAAAGTTCATTGCTTTGGTTGCAAATTAAACAAATTTAGTTGAAATTTTATTTTTTCTAGAAAATTGATCTTTTCAATTGAAAATACACTTATTTTGTTAAAAAACCGAATTTTTTAGTCAAAATTTCATTATTCAGAATGCAATTACTTTGGATGAGACTTTTTTCAGTTTTGAATAAAAAATATTTGTCTTCTTCCTAGCAAATTAACATTTTAGGTTTCAACTAAGATTAAAAATTAACCACAAGTATCAACTGAAAAAAAAATTTTTACAAAAGTTATAAACAAATTTAAAAAAATAAAAAAATCCAATTTTCTTGAAAACGGCTTTACTGATCATGATGGTGAAAATATATGTTATAGAGGGTACTACGGGAGTTCCGAAAAATATTCATTAACCAATTCTGTTAATTATTAGAAGATAAAAAAATTATTAAAATTTTTTAAATAATTCTTTTAAAAGGAAGTACTTCTGGAACACCGACCATTTTTCTTCTATGTCATGCTCACATTCAAGGCATCAATATATATTTTCGCGAAAATAAGCATAGCATTACTTCATTGTTTAAAAAAATAAAAACTACTTTTTGGCCCCTCAAATATATGCAATTCTATGAGAATTAGGGTCCA
>JAAAKG020016485.1:0-20606 GCA_010014905.2 Druon quercuslanigerum
AATTGGTTGACTTTTACGCCTCGGTAATCCATTTGAGGGAAGCTCGTCATTGAATCACCGATGAGGAAATGTCCCGGTGTTACAGGGAGAAGGTCGTTTGGGTCAGAGGACATTAGAGTAAGAGGACGGGAGTTTAAAATCGCTTCAATTTCGATATTGCATGTTTCGAGTTGCTCGTAAGTCAGCAATTTTTCTTCTAAGGTTCTTTTTAGGTGGTACTTGAAGGATTTCACTTGATTCCCAGAGCCCACTAAAGTGAGGAGAGCTCGGGGGGTTAAAATGCCTTATAATTTTTTTGTCAATTAGATATTCTTTTACTTGATTGTGATTCAGTTGTGAAGTTACGAATTCATATAATTTTTTAATTTCAGTATTTGCTCCGGCGAAATTCCTACCATTGTCAGAGTGAATCGTCGCGGGTGTTCCTCGGCGAGAAATGAACCGTTTAAGACAACCGATAAAGGCTTCTGTAGTTTCATTACTAACTACTTCTAAATGAACCGCTTTTGTGGCAAAACAAATAAAGGTCGCGATGTGGACTTTGTCTTTTCCGCGATTTTGATGCCGTCTTTGCTTTACAAAAAAAGGGCCACAGTAGTCTACACCTACGTTCAGAAACGGTCGCGCAAATGATAACCTTTTTTCAAGCAGATCCCCCATGATATAATTTACACCGCGCGGCTTCGCTCTGAAGCATCTAACACATTGATGTATCACGTGACGCGTGGCATTGCGTTCGTCAATTGGCCAAAATGTTTCCCTAACGCCATAGAGTGTAGCTTGCATTCCCGCGTGTTTTCTGGCAATATGTTCTTTGCGGACTTTGTAATATAGTGCCCTTTTGGCAAAACAATTGGATGCTTTTTTCCGTACGGAATGTTTGCATTTTCGAGTCTCCCTCGATCGAGAAATGGGTTTAAATTTAGTAGAGTGCTTTTTGTTTCTATAAACTTTCCCTGGGAGAGATATTCAATTTCTTTAGGGAAGGCGCTTTTTTTGAACTAATTTCAAAATGATTATCCAAGCAGAGTCAAGTTCTTCTAATGAGAGAGAACCCTGACGTTTTTTGGATGGGTTCTTTTCTTTTGCGTTGTCGTATTTCTGTAATAAATTTTTAAAATAAGATTCATTATCCTTTTGACTTAAACGTGTGAGAATAAAGGATAATGAGGCTTTTACGGCAAAGTTTTTTTTCTGGATTAATCGTGACTTTGGCCAGTTGCCTATTTCTTGACTGAGCCAAACTGGCCAGGTTTGCCAAATATTGGCTTGTAAAAAATCTTTGGGACCTTGTCCCCTTGATATGAGATCAGCGTGTAGGGTTTAGAGGCAATCCAGGCGAGTGCAATCGTGGAATCTGACCAGAAAAATGTTTTGTCAAAAGTCATTTTAAGGGACTAAATTGTAGCTTGATACAAATTTGTAAGAACTAACGCTGCACATAATTCAAGTTTCGGCAAGATGACTGATTTAAAGGCGCGACGCGTGATTTTGCGCATATGAGGCAACAATGGTGTTCACCCTTATCGTTAGTGGACCGGAGGTAAATTCACGCTCCATATTCCTTGGTACTGGCTTGATCAATTTATTTCGAAGCAAAAGTCCTTCTTCGAGAGTTTGCGCACCTGTTAATAGATCGCCGACGTAAAAGTCGCGCTTCAGGATGCGAGACGCAAGCGGATGTGCTTCGTGCTCGTCGTCAGCGAGCTGGTGTAAGGTTCGAGTCGCAAGAAATGGAGGGGATGCTGTACTAAATGTGTCTCGATTGATTAAGTATATTTTGAATGGTTCATTCGAATTATTTCGCTAGAAGATTTTTTGATAAGCGTTGTCACTGTCATAAACCTTTATTTGCCGAAACATCTGTTGGATGTCGGCTGTGAGTGCGAATTGGAATGATATAAACCTTGTAAAAATGGATATCAGGTCGTCTTGGACGGTGGGTCCGACCATGAGACACTCGTTTAAGGAGACGCCTGTGGATGAATTCGCGGATGCGTCGAAGACGACGCGCAATTTCGTGGTGACACTATCTTCCTTTATCACTGGATGGTGGGGAAGATAGTAACCCTGATCTAGCAAAGTCTTACCTGTTACTTCAGACATGTGACTTTCTTCCAAATAATTCCTGATACAATTAAAGTCTTGATCCTTTATTGACGGATCTTTTTCAAATTTTTTTTCTAGAGAGTAAATTCGTTGAAAGGCTCTGTGCTTTGATTCTCCTAGGAGCTTGAGCTTTTCATTTAATGGAAGTTTGACTATATAACGACCGGTATCGTCGCGTGGAACGTTTTTCGAAAAGTGTGCCTCACAAGCCTGCTCTTCTTTCGAATGTTTTGAAGAGGGTTTCACGTGATCTAAATCCCACAAAAAATGTATGTCTGAATGCCGAAGGAAATTTCAAATAGACGATTTTGGATATGTTTGACCTTTTTTGTGTGATTCATAAACTCTATCGGCGACTATCCATCCGAGAACAGTTTTATTTAACACCGCGTCGTGGTTGGGAATGCTTAACTTGCCTGTTAACATAAAGCTGTATGCGTATTCCGCGCCGATAATTATGTCGACGGGAGCAGGTTCGTTGAATTTTGGATCGGCTAAGATGTTCTGAGGTATCTCAAATATATCTCGTTCGAAAGGAAAAGTGGGCATTGCATATGATATTTTTCTCACAATTAAAAATTCTAAATCACACTGGTAATTGTTGAATCTGGATTGTATAGTGGCAAAGGTTCTGAATTTAATTTTCGTTTCCATATCATCAATGGATAGCAAAGGAATTTAAAAACTTTTTTTTCTTAAACCTAGACGGGAAGGGCCCCCCACCGGAATGGGGGATGATTGTGCCCCCCCCCCCCCCCCCGTCTATCATGACACGGCAGGGTGGATAATTACCCCGGCTATCGATGACATCAACGATAGCGGTTGCGAGAAGAACTTGGGAAGGTATTCTAATTTGAAAATTCATGGTGCTAGAATTCGACGTTTGATTTTCGTTTGAAGTGGATGCTTTTGGATCTTCATTTTTTCGTTCTAAATGAAGAAGTGTATTATGTTTTCCCTTGCATTTTCGACACGGACCTAGGTGACACTCACCTGACCTGTGACCTGCACGAAGACAATTTATGCATAGAGATGCATTTCGAACGTCGGTTAGGCGGTCATGAGGAGTGAGTCGTATGAATTGACTACACGAATAAATTGCATGTTCTGCCTTGCAAATTGGACAAATTCGCACTGGCCTTGAATTGTTTATGTAATTTTAAGACCTTTCTGATTGGGAATTGGAAAGTTATTATATAAAGACATAAAGACAGTTATAGACATATATAAAGACAGTTATTCATATAAATTGTTACGACGTAACAATAGTTCTTGTAAATTTATAAAGCAACGTAGGTGAGTCATCGGATAGATATTCTTATTTGACTTCGAAAACAAATTGACTCGTAGAAAGAAAACCAAACTCTTAATTTTTAATCGAAAGTAATTAAATAATTAATAAATCTTGTAAATTTACAAAGCAACATAGAAAACAGTCATCGGATAGATATTCTTAGTTGACTTCGAAAACAAATTGACTTGATTGGCCAATCAGGTGCGTCCTGTTTCCAATGGTGGGATGCTCTGGCCAATCACAGGCATCATATAAAGTATACATAAGAACAACATAACCTGATACCTCAGTTTCAAGTCAAACCGGAAGAAAAGAACTGTAATGTTCACGAAACGTCGGGAAAATTCGTAGTTTTGTACACGATTTAAACCCGAAGTATCTCTTTTATCATAATAAATCATCGTGAAAGCATTAAATCTATTATTAATTTGACTCTTAGAAGAAAACCAAACTCTTAATTTTATATCAAAATTATTTCAATAATTAACAGTTATTGTAAATTTATAAAGCAACATAGATAAGAGTCATCCGATCGATATTCTTAGTTGACTTCGAAAACAAATTGACTTGTACAAAAAAGAAGAAACTCTTCATTTTTTAATCAAAAATGTTCAAATCATTAATATTCTTGTAAATTTGCAAAGCATCATAGAAAAAAATCATCGGAAAGATATTCTTAGTTAATTCTGTAGAAAAGTCTGCCTATTCGTAGAAAAAATACCAAAATCTTAATTTTTTAATGGAAATTAATAAAATGATTCATAGTTCCTGTAAATTTACAAAGCAACATAGATGAGTCATCGGATAGACATTCTTAGTTGACTTTAAAAACAAATTGACTCATAGTAATAAAACCAAACTCTTAATTTTTAGTCAAAATTATTTAAATAAACTCAACTTCCAGTGAAGTCAAAGATCATTTATGTCAAAGATCAGATATATCAAAACGCACCGCCCAGTTATTTCACATTTTACATCCCCTCCACTTAGCAACATGTGACACTTAGCAGCATAGACACAGATACACACGTCACACGTATAAAGCGCACTCAACCATCTTCTCCGCCCAATAGAATTGGTGGGGTTAAGGAGAATTTGACGTAACCGAACTGTTTTCATTTCAAATGTTTAGACTTAACTGGAAGTTGAGTGTAATTAATACTTCTTGTAAATTTACAAAGTAGCAAAGAAAAAAGTCATTGAATAGTCATTTTTAGTTGACTCCATAACAAAGTGACTCGAAGAAAAGAAGACCAACTCAAGTTTGGACCAACTTTCAAACATAGAATAACAAAGGGTTATTTCATTATATGATTTTAAAAAAGTAGACTAGGAAATACTTGACTTCTTAACCTGGAAAACCTACAGAAGACCTTAGATTTCGTTCCTTACGGTGACGTTTTTCCGAAGCCGAAGTACAGAAAACTGATAACATTTGATCCTATCTTGGTACGCGTAATTCTCACACCAGCAAGTGTTGGAGGGGAAAGTTTAGCCTTTAATTTGTCCATGGGGAACTTCTTCGGCTTAGCCTACAGAAGACACTTTTTTCGATAAATTTGATATTGTCAATATCTGAATGTGCGATACTTCGGCAATTTGAGTAGAACATCTTGTTTCTTTATATGGTGTGTGTCTGTTGTCTAAATCTAACAGAAAATCAATAGGTTTTTCACCTGGGTAGATATGCGCACTTATCACACCTACAGATGTTAGATGAGCTATTTGAATCCTAAAAACCGTCACATGACTATAAGATCTTTGTCTTTACTTTTAATCTAAAGCACAGTCTCAAAGACATTGAATTTAGGTAGCTTATGGACTATTGAACGGGCATGATTTACCTCAGAATTACCAAGCATTGCATAGAAGCGCTGTGAGCATGCAGAAGATTCAATTTGTATTTGGTGAGAAATAGATTACAGGTATATTCTTGGAACACGGTCCAACTATTATATGATGCATATATTCGTGAGGGTTTCTGTAATGTTTGTGAGCTTATGTTTCCATTTCAGCTCTGTAAATTTTCAGGAAGAATATAACTAGACTAAAATGAAAATAATAATTTTTCGTAAAATTATATTTTTACCACTTCTATTAACAACTTCTGTACACTTGTTCAGGAATTCGGTTGGTAGTTTAGTAAAACAACGCTTCATAAATATCCTTTGACTTCACTTTAATCTATAACCACACTAGTGTGAAGAGCAGATAATATTTGCCGGTATTTAGAGCCCAATATTCGTTTAGGTTCTCAAAACTCTTAACTTTTAGGTTGAAAAGAGTCACTACGGTATTTCTGAAATTAGAACTTCAAAAAACTGCTTTTTAAGAAGAACGCATGTCAAATTGCCCAGTGCCATAAACGCTCTTTAAAGCCGAACAGTAACTATTCCGCGTTCTGTAAGTACACTAGTCAATAAACGGTGGCCTACAGTCTGTTACATTCACGATGGTACGCGTTTTCGCGAAAAGTCTTGAAGATATAATATATTTTTTTCTTGACAGTACATTCAAAGGGCTATAACGCGCTCACCTAATAAAATGTCCAGTCCCTATCCGAGATAACAATTCTAGCACACCATGCGCGTATGGCACAGGTAAGCCGTGCATATTTCCACGCACGGCGTGCGTTCAAATCAACAAGCAGATGTATCGTCCATGTTGTGTTTAAGTTACAAGATATCAAGTGTTTCTGCGACAAATGGTTCTCCTTCCGTAATTCCTTCAGTTACGTTATAATCTTTTCTTTATAATGACAGACTTTGTAAGTAATTTTGCAGGGCCTATGTACCACTATAATTTCGTTATAGTTATAGGGACGAATATAGGGCATTACCAGTGATGGCAATGTGGTCGCCATGAGCTACTGCGCTTCCGTTAGGGTCGCGCTTACCTTGTCTGCGGTTGGCGCTAAATTCAAAATGGGTATTAAAGAGTTCTTTTTATTAAATAAATAGTAGTTACAAAATGAATAATTGAATATTCATTATTTTGTCTTAAATTTTAACTGTTTGTTGAATAGTCGTTATTTCATTTTAGCTCAAAATTACTATTTTAGCTGAAAATGTAACTTTCCATCTTTATTATAAATTTATATTTTTTTGTTTAAAATTAAACCATTTGGTTGCAAATGTTCTTATTGTGTTTCAATTTAATACATTTTATTTATTCAATGACAAGTTTTTACATGTTTTTTAATAAACTTGTATCTTCCTGTTTTATTATTATTTTTTAACATCTTTTACTTTTATGTTTAAAAAAATATTTTTATTTTGCAGACAATAATTTTTTTAACTCTCTTCTTGATGGATAATAATAAATGTATATTTACTTTACTTTAGGTTAGTTCGCAATTCCGGCACGGGGTGATTGTACACATGCTGAAATTGACGACGCCTTGTGCACGCACTAAAGCCGCATTCACAGAATGCTCTTAGATGTGGTCAGGGTTGTTAATGTATAGCACTCTACATGTTATACGTGGTTTTCTACGCGTATATCACCACTTATATTACCTCTCTAGTTTTCTACGTGATTTGACATATATTACGTTACAATTGTAACTTTCAGTGCGCATAAGTCAATCTCGCAAATACCTTAAATAATCTATTTTTCTTGATGTGGGTCGTGGTTGCCGTGTTCGTTATTCAACTTTTCATTGCAGTAAATAGTAAAAAAATGTATCGAGGGATTAGGCCTAAAATTAAATTGTGGTACCAATTGTCCTATAGGAACTCATAATATTCTTTAAATTTGAATAAATGTTAAAGCAGTTTGAGGTCATACACTGAGAGACGACTTGCATAGCCAGCGCGCGTCGAGTGTGGCTGCTACGCCAAACATGAACGTAGATACTTGACTGCGTTAACCGCTTGGTAGCCGTACTAAAAAAGAACGGGAGGGGGACAAACGGCACGTATGGTCAGCGCGCTCTTAGATTGCACACTGACTGTGCTTTTTTAAGCGCGGCTAGCCAGAGGGTTACTGATTCGTATGAGACGGTATTTGCTAACCTCTCCGAGTCGCTCGCTGGCGGCACAAAGTTGCGCGGCCACTACGCCTTTTCCGAGCTATTTACTACCATAGCATGATGGCACTGGCGGTACAACCTCTCTCTCAGTGTAATTACACGGAAAAATATACAGAAGGGGGGGGGGGGGGTACCAAATACCCTAGAACCAATTTTGTCTGCGTAGGCTGGAACAATGTTGTCTCGATACTGGTACGTCGGGCATTCGCTAGCCGAATCAAGCTAATCCCAAGGAAATTGAACTACCCTAGTTCCATTTTTCGAACCTATAGAGTTCCAGCCCACGCGGACAACATTGGTTCGAGGGTATTTGGTATCCCCCTCCACCCAGATTTTTTCCGTGTAGGGAGACCCTGCATAATTACATACATATATAATATTATGCAATATGATCCGTAATAATTATTATCAAAAGAATCAAAAGACACTTGCGAAAGTTTTCTGTCCTTTCTTCCGCTCGAAAAACAAATCCTTCCATGGGATTACATTATGATGTTGGGTCAATAGAGAAGGAGAGCCATATCTCTCTGGGGCGTCGACTAAACTGCTTTAAGGTGAATACACGCTTTCTTACAAGTTTCTTCATTATACTCCAGGCGTTTTTAAGCGGGTTAGCATCGGGGAACCTTGCAGACCAGCTCATCGTGCTGCTGCCATTTTCAGTTTTCCAGATCGTGCAGAGACGGCTCCGAATTTTTGGGCCATTGTGAAGAGCTCCAAACATCCGAAACCGCGCTCAGAGAAACATCCCCAGGCATGAACCTTTACTAGGTGTTTAAAGGTACGCTGGATCAAGCGGGGCCAGACCAAGCACGTTTTACAGGATCCGATGCCCAAAACGATGTTTCGTCTGAGAGCACCACGTTCGTCCAGTCACGATTGATATTTTTTGTAGCTTAGGCCATGCGTTTTCCATGTGGGTTTCCGAGAGTAGTGGTTTCTGACTCGTGCGATGGTCCTGGATCCTCACCTCACCTAATCGGCGTCTTATAGTGTTTACACTCAGGTTAATTCCCTTTTCAGAGAGTTTGGGTTTAGCTTGACGTAGCCGTGGTTACGCTGGAATAGCCCGATGATCCCTTTGCTGGATGAAATGCTTAAACTTTTTAAGCGTTTTAGCAGCACGTGAAAATACAACTTCTTTTCCAAATTCAATTTTTCATAAGAAGTTATAAACCAATTTATTTAATGTTGGACTAATTTTTTCTCCAAGATTTCAATATGGGCTTTGTTCACTTTTCATATTTCAGAAATATTATATAACAATTTTAAAACAAGAATTCTACCAAAATTGCAATATTTGCGGGCTTATTGCACACTTTGGCTAAGATTGGGTGAAGTGAAATTTGTACAGAGTGTACTTTAAACCTTTCAGAATGAATCTGCAAAAGAACTAGCAAACTGGTCAATGAAACATTTAAACAGTCGCTTTTTCGAACATTCCAATGTAGCCATTATTAAAGAACTTGTAAATATAATATTGGTTTATTCAAACCACTTTTAGCGATTATGGTCCTAAAATTAGGAATTTTCCATTGGGTCAACCCAGGCGGTCAACCCAAGGCTTGAAAAGCGCTGGAATTTCGATTATGTGCAGCGAAGTGAAGAATCCGAGAGATGATTCCGGTTAGCCAGAAGTCTTTGTCGGGCATCAGGGTTTCGTAAAGCTATTAAGCACTCACGTTACGTGGGGAGGCAATCTCCTCTCCACCCACACGTGATGATGAGGTGTTTCTCGTGATGACGGGGTGCTTATAACTCCGTTATAAAATGTTAGAAATAAAGTTTGCTCATCGCTCGTGGGAAAAATTTAATAATGGAATTTTTCGAGAAAGAAATGCTTAGGAGGTTCTTGAGAAATTTGTTAACAAATTTCCGAGGAGGGCGGTCATTCTTATCCGCACCTGTGAAAAAAGTTGTTATCGCAATTAGATTTCCATCAGATAGGTCAACGGACTCAAGTAAATTTAAGTAAATTTGCGTAAGTTCAAGAGGATTTGCGTTAATTTCGGTAAATTATTTCGATTATAATGATTATTTTTAAAGGTTAAATTAACTACTTTACTGAAAGTAAAGCCATCATCACGAGAATAGTTTAAGTTATCGCAAAAGTAAGACGATCCATGTACTCTTTAATCGCTCTTTTTAAACTAAAAATTCATGATTTGTGTTTGAATAAAAAGGTTGACCGCAAATCTGAAAAGCGTGATGTTTAGACAAAAAACTGGTACAAAAAAAAGCTACGTCGAAAATAACACGTCCTATTTCATGAATACGTAGGTTACATATTCTTGATCAGGTGTTTCTTTATTAGATCTGATTGTTATCTGAAAACTTTATGCATATAAATAAGTCTATAAATAAATTTTTATACTTATGTTAAAGGTGAGGGACGTGGCCTGGGCACCAGCAGTGGGACCGTCGAGAGCAGCTCTAGCCTCCTGCTCGCAAGATCGTCGCGTCATCGTTTGGACGTCAATCGATTACGCTAGCTGGACGCCTAATGTCCTCAACGTGTTTGATGACGTAATTTGGAACGTCAGTTGGTCTTTGACGGGTGGTATTCTATCTGTCAGTGGTGGCGATAACAAAGTTTCATTGTGGCGCGAGAATTCCGAAGGACAATGGGCTTGCATTTCCGAACTCAATAAGGGTCAAGGAAACCTTAACAATGCTGACCAGCGTGCTCTTTAGGGTAAAAATATTAAATTAAAATGTTCTTTTTACCATGGAAACATAATTAAGAAGAAAGAAAATCGGCGAGTGTTTTAATAGTACTAATGTTTAGAAGTCAAGACAGTTAACTTTCAAGCATAATCAGATTATTTGTGTTTTAATATTCTTCATAGATTAACGTATTATTCTTTCCTTCTGATTAGAAGTTCTCTCCAAAAACTAGCTCTCAACTATCTTGACTCTTAAAACCTAGCATCTTTATATGAATATATAATCATTATTAAGGAGTTGTGTAATATAATAAAATCGAAGACAATAAGAAAATTTTTTTCGAGATACTGTATGTAACATTTTTTTCGTAAATGGAAGCTGATGTATATCTTCCTTAATGTAAAAATAAAAAAAATTGTACATTAAAATAAAATAAAAACATCCTCAACAATAAATTCCGGTAATGGATGTACCAAACAAAAGAACATTTAGATTTTTAATTTTTAAAGTAATTTAATATTAAGAATACTTTTTTTTAGTCTTGCGTATAAAGCGAAGCTGTAAAAACAATATCACGTTTAATAGCAGTCGAAGCTTCTTCCATTTTCTCTTTTAAAATTGGATTTCCTATTATAATAGCAGCGTTTTTCACATCACGAAGGGTTTCATTCAGCTGCTGAATACATCTGACGATAATGCCTTCCTGAACGTCTGTCAATTTCATGATATTTCCAAACGATTCCGCTTTGGCCCATTGGTGAACTACGTTTACGAGACCGAAGCTTAAAGGTGAAGCTGGTATCACGCTGTATTGCCTTTCCATTTTTTCTAAATCCTCGAACTCTTGTGCCACTACATTTTGTAACTGTTGAAATATTATTATTAATTAATAGAATCATTTCAGTTAAAATCAGACTGCTGGTCGGGTTACACCAATGAGGAACGAGCTTTAGCGACCACTTGTACGCACACACTACCTTAACGCTTGATTCCCGTACTAATGGTCGCTAAAGCCCGAATCTCGCTTCCTATTGGTTGATTAGTCCTAACTTTTAGGCTCTTTTGTGTACAAACTAAACTTCGCACAACTTTTTGCAACAGGGGTTTACAATGGGTTGTATAGGTGACGGGTCCCCCTCTAACAAAGCCACCGATAGAGGTTCCCTGTACTAAGGGTGTCTGCTGAATATGGTCACAATAATTAATACCTAAGCAGTCCCAGAAAATTATCCAGGGATTGTACCGAAGGAATAACCCCTAGAGTGAGGCCTACGAATCTTACCGAAATCTGACTGGCACCTAGATGAGGTGTCTTAAACAAACACACAAACAACCAGAATACCACCAACGCACTAAAAAGTTGTAGGTGTGGTTCAAAACCATCGAACGCGCAGAGCACCCGAAAATGGGTCGGGAAAAAGTGCTGATCACCCAGAGTTCGAGGTACTGAAAATAATTTAGATTGAAACATAACGAATTGGCGAAACACCTACATTGAGTGGACGAATTAAGTCAAGCATAAATTGCTACTCTGCTACGGCGTCAGCATTATTCCTTCTTACGAAGGTTTTATAGCGCGTATGCACACCCTGTGTTGCTAAAAACACCCAGAGGTTCAGCACGTTTCGAATCAGTCATTGCGGAATCAACGTACCTATTGAAAAATGGATATGTACACAGAATGCTCCCTCAACCACTGCTTGAACAAGTTGCAGACGAAGATAAGGAAGCTACATTAAGACCAACCGCTGAAAGCAGGCGCCTTCTTAGAGATGAAAGCGAATTCAGGACAATAAGGAACATTGACATGCAGGTTCCTCCTAAGCTCCCAGATCTGGCTGAAATAGATGCCTCCCTTTGTGAGGATATCTCGGAGGAGTCCGACCTTTGGAAAATCAATTGTTTAGTTCATGGTGATGCGATAGCTTTGGCTGATTCTCAAATCGAAGGCTAAAAGAGAAGATGGATCAAAAGACAAATACACGCTTTCATCCACTGAACAAGAAGATTGGGTGGGCAAGACAGAATGCGTTTCGTGTTCAGTGTGTGATTGACTAAATAACCTGTGGTAGACCATTCAAGGAAAGACGTCAAAGTTCACACAAGATCTGAGAATCTACATTCATACACTAAACAAGTCAAAGCTGCTGACAATCAAGCAGCATATTGTTGACAAAATCCAGGTTTTATCTGGCGTATGGAGAAGAATACAGAAGAGAGAGATATGAATCAGGGAGAATCAACATTTTCTAGTTGACCTATCGCGTTTCTTGATCAATCTACATATTTTTGTCAAAAATCCACCAAAGTTCAACGAGGTAGTGACTTTTTGTAGAGAGATACACAATATCCCAAAAATACTGGACTTTCAAGAAGATAGTAAGAATATAATCCGCTTCGAGGAGTTTTGCGAAAACCTCATAACATCCGAGGAGAAATGTCTATCGATCATTTTCGAAGAGGCGAAAAAACAACAACAAGATCCTCAACAAGGTCCTCAACAACAAGATTTTTCGAAGAATTGAGCTGGTGTAGAGAGATATATGAACAGCGTGGCTGGAAAAAATGTGTTTCACGATGCTGTGAAAAGCTGCTAATAGACAGGTGTATCTGCACTTTTCTGCAGTCCATCTGCGCGTCCTCTCAATAGCCTAGCTGATTATCGGGAAGCTTTCAATTCAACTTCTCATAGACGTATCATCTGTCTTTTGAAAAGCTTAAAGGTTCATCTACACATGACGCATACATATACTTGAAGAGAAATGTGAGTCTGGCTCGAGCAGCCGTAGTGTAACTAAGATGTTAACGAACAAATCTTTCAGGCGATGAATCGGACGACTCTGTAGTAAGTCTAAAAAAACAAAGTGGAAGAAACATTGGTTAGATGACTGAAAAAGCGTAAGTCGTTTCGCTTAAAAATAAGTTACAAAAACTTCGTTTAACAGATCAGCCAAGCGGCAACATGTGGTGATGCGCTGAACCTTTATCAACCTTTAGCTCGATCTTTATCAATTGAACCTTTATTAATCGAGAATTAATGAGTTATATATGGTAACTGGTGATCAAGATTCAGAAGAACAGGAGGCAATCGTTAGTAGTAAGAAGTACACACCGCCACCCATTTATATACAAAATGAACAACTCCAACGGTCAGACAACATTGAAAACCACAAAAAAGTTATTAGTGGATTAAATAACAGTAAGTGTAATATTTTACGCATGGCTTAAAGGGGGAAAATAAACAAAGGATAAATTTCTAGTAAAATACTTCTATTTAATGGGTCTTGAAGAACACATCAAAGCAGATATAGAGTTCAGATATGGCCAAACTAGGACAATAAAGTTCGAAAACAAGTATTCAATTATACAATTCTATAAACCTAGGATATCAAGGGGATCAGCGAAAACTTATTAAAAAAAATTAAAATCAGTTATAATAAAATTAAGAGCACATCAGTGACACAATGAAAAAATTCTACAGCTTGAATTTCACTGTGACAGAGTACAACTTTCATCGACAAAAAAAAACAACTTGAGATTTGTATCAATTGCTAACAGGAAGAACATGGAGAAAACAAGACAATACGCCTATTCTTCCAGAAAGAAATACAAAGTGTCCTGCAGAGACGACATATTTTAAATAGGAACAGTTTTGACATCCGACTAAAAGCTGATGTGACAATAACATCCTCACAAAGAAAAAATCAAATACTAAGACCACCAAATTCTTGGAACAAGCCGAAGTAAAGAAAAGAGTTTCCTATGTACACATGTATTAAACTCTTAACAGATCAAAAATCTGGAGAGCCAACACGAACAAAACACCTAATAAGAACAGAAGAGCTAATGGAGTGATTGATGCACTAATTGATGCTATAGAGGAAATAACACTTAGAAAAGATCACAGCTCGGTAAGTCTAAGGCTAAAGAAAATTTTCTAGAGAAGCTGCATGAAATACACAAAATGTTAGGAGCCATACAATTTATTGTCTAAAACAAACCGGACATAATGTTACTTAACGAAATAAAGTCCAAAGCCAAAAATTAGATACAAGGATTCTCGAAACTATGCAGCAAACTGGAATAATTGAAATTACACAATAAAGTTGAGAAGATCTTGGAATACATTGATATGAATACAAATAGATCTTGGAATTATAAAAACAAAATACAACTATTATAGGAAACTTCAACGCAAGACATTTAGTCTAATAGCACCAACTACAGAGGTAAAGTTTTAAATAAAGCAATCCATTAGGGCTTAATTCTCTGGTGCTGTGCCGAGTCGTCGAGGCCGGTATCAGTGCTTAAACTATTCAGCTTGAGGATATTCGGCTCGGACCACAGGCCATGGCTAATCAAATTAAGCGTAGAATCTGACAAGAGTTAGATATTAAGGAAGAATCTGACACACAGTATAATAGTCCGGAACAAGACTTACTCACATTCAACAAAAATACAAGAAATAATCAGGAAATGAAACAAACTGCGAAGACTAAATGCCAGACTGTTATCCAATGCAATCAAAGTAGAATACGAGAAGGGCAAAAAAGCAGATAGGTTAATAAACGACTAGAACTAGAACAATTGGACTAATATCATCAACAGTGACGAAGATTACCAGCGTAAGGTTTGGAGGATACAGAAATCTCTCAAAAGATCTGATACGGTGTTACCGATTTTCCAGATACAAACTCTATAGAACAGACAATCGATAAACTAGTAGAATCCGTTATAATCAAAAATGCAAAAATTCCAACGAAGGCTGAAAGCGATACCATTGCAACTCCATTTCAACCGTCGAAAAGGACAGATGTGCTGGAGGTGGAAAAAATAATGAGAATGTTTAAAAATAACAAGACGCCAGGACCAGATGGAATAATGATTCAACAGTTGAAGAACATCGGGCCGATCAAAAAAAAAAGGCTTCTTAAAATCTAAAACTGGTGTCTCTGTAGTGGATACTTCACAGATAAATGGGACATTGCATCTTCTTAAATAAGAAGGACAAAGATATTAATGAGCCACAGTCCTACAGGCCCATTGCACTACTGAATATTAGGGGCAAGATCCTGGAGAAAATAATACCAGCAAGAATGCGCAAGGCCATCGACTAAGCAATCCCGCCGTTCCAACACGGATTTCCTGAAGACTCTCAGTCATATCACTGTGGGAATTAGAAACGCGGAGTCAATATCAGTACAGTCGAACCTCGGACACTGTCACTCATCGGGATCGGGCGGATCGGACACTCTGCTCACATGGTCTTACCCCTCAACCAATCGGCATCGAGTTACAGGACCGTATCGATACGATTTCTTGTAGGTGCCCCTGACAGTATACTAATGCTATCGGATAAAACTTCTTTTTAATTTTACAATAAATGAAAGGAGAATAAAAATTCAAATTTTTATTATTCTTCTTTTTACTTAAGCAAATTACATGTTAATTTTAAGAAATCTGTATCGTTATATTAATGTTTTTATTTAAAATTCTTCGGGGGAGAAGTTCTAATTGTTTTAATTGCTACTATAAAAAACGAATTCGATTAGATGTTTTCCCTTACCTCAATAATGTGGAGAACAGAGATTTAGTGTAATAACTTTACATAGAACACATTATTATTGCACAAAACCAATAAAACGTCAACGTAACTTAACCTGCAGCGTGCATTATCTCGACTGCTTGCGCATCAGCTAGTGTAAGCGACTTCAGGTATTTCAAAGCCCAGTAAAGTTAAAAATGAAATTTATAATTAGGAAAAATTTAAATTGTACTTTTCATTTCATTCATTGTGCAAAACTACATATTGCAGAGAAGAGGCTTCGAGGATGCGACGGCCCCGGGCTAATCACCTAATTCTTACAGTGTCTGCGAAACAGCTGATGACAGTGTCCGAGGTGCGACAGTGTCCAAAGCTACAGTGTCCGAGGTTCGACTGTAATTAGTACCGAATTCTTTAAGGCATTTAACTCAACACAGTAACGCAATGGCTAATCAGAGTACGAAAATGACCTCTGTGTCCTAAACAGAGCCAGCAAATCACTTTTTGCAAAAAGAAGAGCTGAATGAGCCGCAGAGGAGATCAGCAAACACAATAAAGAATGTGTTAAGTGTAATAATGTGATTGAAAATTAATTAACAGATGAATGTGTATTTTGAAATGACCGATTAATGATAATTTATGAAAAAACTTTCAAATTACGTTAATAAACCATAAAATTGATAGAATTTAAATTTGTCACCTTTGCGGTTTTCTATGGGGAAACATAAGATTGGTTTAGTCATTTAACCTCAAAATTTATGGCTGATTCTTACTCTCTGACAAATTCTGAAATACGGAATTACTTATTACAGATCATCGCGTTTAAATATTATATTTACAAAAAAAATTACTTTTTCCCATGTTAAATCAATGGGAAACTTCACGGTCTTTCATCGACCTCTAAAGATTAACCCGTTTAGGCTCAAATTTTGAGATTTTCTTGGCGTTTTAATAAAACGGGGGGGGGGGGGTCTAAAAATATCTACAAAGTATAAATAAGAAACACTCTAGTGCCCACGTACTATGTGGCATTAATTTAACTAAATAAATTTGGATTGATTTTTGACTGCTATCACAAAGGAACAAAATTAAATTAAATAATTAACTGTACGTATCAACCTCTTTCATCCTTGGTGAAAGATCATCGTTTTTTACTTCTGTGCGTTGTTGAAAAACCAAAGATGAAAGCAATGCAGCTATTTCTGGAGGACTCCAGTCGGTAAGTATATTCTTGAATACCAATTCCGTTAAGAATAACTCATGCGTTCCCATTTCCAAAGCAACCCTTCCTTTTAATGTCACTGTAAAAAATAAAGAATTTTTATCAGAAAATTAATTGAAATATATGTAAAATTCCATTCAGGACATATGGTTACGTGACCAAGCAAAATATCTTCTTTTTTTTTTTGAAGTTTTGTCTAAAATAAAGATGTATCTATGTCTCCTCTAAGTCTTATAACATGCTTCAAGGTTTAAACGCTAAATCTAAATTATTTTAAACAAAACCTGAATAAAGTTAAAATACCCTATTTGCAAATTATCTTATCTTGCCAAACGTAGTGTGACGTTGCAAAGTATTGTAACACGCCATTTTTCAAGAATTCAAAACTTATGCTAAGTATAGAGATGTGCATATATCGATTAATGGTCAGATTTCACGAGGGTAGTAAGGCGAGCAAAAAAAATATCTGAAAATCAAAAAAAGTCTAGCACTGAAAAGTGTTGAATTTTGAAAAAAACGCTAATATCATTTTTTTCAATCCACAAAACATGTCCAATTTAAAAAATGTAAGATTGTAATATTTTCAGTTTTTAAGGATAAAATGTTATTTTTATAAACCATAAAAAACTAAATAATCTTTTACATCTTTGTACACCATTCTACATTTTTTTACTGTATAGAAACTTTCTCGCCTTCAAAATTTGTGAGAAAAATTCAATTCTTAAAGCATAATTAGGAGTTTATGTTGCGACATATAGGATCTTCTGGTAGAAACTTACGTGCACTTTGCGTAAATCTTTACAATATTAAGATGGCTCATATGTCAATACCATAGATAATAATAAAGGCCATGGGTCGCCACCCTTACGGTTCTATCTATTAACAATTTTCCACAAAGATTTAGAGTCTATTCGCAACAAGCGAGTCAAGTGTAGGCTATCTGTTTTTTCTTTCTTATTTCAGAACAAATTATCATGAGTTTTTTTTGAGGTCACTGTATTCTAATTTTTTATCTGGGGGAAAGTTTTTGACTCTACAAGCTTTTAGCTTTTTTTGTAGTTTCTTACATTCTAAGCATTTTTTGTCTAAACAAGATTTCCATGTCCTATGCTCTTTTTTTAATTACACCTACATTTGTTGCCACTACTTGAATTCGTTTGGCTCTATAAATTTGTTTGCCAAATGTTTTTAAAGTATTCTCATCAAGGATCTAAACTGTAGGAGATAATATAATCGTAGGTAGAAATTTCACATGCAGTTCTGTTTTCCATTTAAATTTGAATTTAATTGTTAAAATAGTATCATTTGCAGATAAGTTCCATGAAAGAACTATTTCTCTAATTTGATTTAAATCACAAAAACTGCAATTGAGACATCGCTCAACACTAAGAAAACAGCATGACTGCGTAGTGTCCGGGCAGTAGCGGTTAATGTCAGAAAGGAAAAGTTGGATCTAGATATTACTCGGTCCTGGTTACACATTAACCACTTGTTTAAATTTAAAACAGAGTTTCGGTTATAATGGTTAGTAGTAGAATGTAATATTTTTTATATTTTTAGAAAGAATATTTTTGTTCTAGTGAACCATTTGTGTTCAGAATTTACGCACTAATATTTTGAATATGAATGACATGCAAAGGAGTCAGCGCTATCTAGTCAGCAGTCGCTCCTGTGCCAAATAATGCCCCAATTTTGTCCAAATTAATTTATTATAATGATTGTAAATACATTTCATAATTTATGTTTGTTTCTAATAAACTATTTTGGAATATCGTGGAATTTGTTTATTACATTTGTTGATAGATGTTCCAAAAATGTATTTAAGTGAATGCTCGGACTTTTTTTACTGTTATCTAAATATTAAAAGCCTGAATAAAATCACGGAAATCCACGGTAAGTTGACAGATCCAGTAAACCAAAGTTTTTGAAACATACAAATTCTGCTTCCCTTATATGACATCGTTTTTTCAATTCAAATATTGTTTTGAAGATATTTTGAGAAAACTAGTTTTCCTAATGTAAGAAAATAAAAAAATTTCAAAGAAATTACTTCTGACTAATAGCAAGAGTTTATTAGAACCTAACTTCAATTATTAGACGTATTTACAGTGAGTGAGTATTTACAGAGTGACAGCTGACTATGTAGCGCTGACTCCTGTGCGTTTCATTAATGTCCAACACATCAGTTCGCACGTTCTGTACACGAACGGTTGCTTTTTATCACTTTTGATTAGAATAATTATCAAACATCCTTTCGCTTTTCCTATATTTCCTGTCCTCGTAAATTGGCTGTAGATTTGATGCAGGGAGTTTTCAAAAGATAAATTCACATGTAAAAAAGACGGACCCCAAAACTCGTTGATAAGAATAATTTCATATGTGTTTATTGTTTCGTATAAGTCAATGGAACTGTTGAATCTTCTGGCGTTCCAAATTAAGTCTCGGGGAGAAGTGACCGCATTATCCCATTATTCTTGCAAACCCTTTGAAGGTAGATCTTTGTTTAAATGCGCTTTCAGTTAGTATAAACTCGATTAGTTGTGGAGTTTCATTACTTTTGTTATATTTATTTAGAATCCTTCGTACTTTTAATATCTTGGTTTTGGATCCCGATCTGCGTTCGCTTTTTCGGGTGGCCGTTGAGCTCAGTGAGATATTTTATTATCCGATGGGAAGTTTTTATCTTCCCCTGGAGTCTCAGCGTTTTCAGTAGATTGTAGAAAATAATGGACAGAAGAAGTATTATACTTTCAGTTCTCACGGATCAAAATTGGGACATTTTAACTGACCCCGCAAAAAAGATAACAGATTTTTTGCTCTTTCATTATTTTGAAGGAATTCTAATGACAATTCAGTATTTTGTAGTCTTTTTCAAGTAACAGATTTTTGTTCTCTACGAGGTCACATTTTTCTCTGCATAGCTCTAGATTTTTTCAAAATCCTATCGCTCGATTGCTTGAAGTCTGGTTTATCAGCTACGACATAGATACTACGGAATACTGTCATACTGTTAGATTTTATTCGTTCTTATCATTTACAAACAATAATGCAGAAAACAACGACTGTCAGAGCAAAGCGTAAACACGTCCGATCGGCAGGAGACGCTACGCCAAATTCTCCCTTTCGACTTTATTGTAATTGTAGCGAGTCGTTCTTCTTATTTCTTCACCCAAACTCCTCTGTTACAAAAAGGGAGAATCATTCAGTCTAGGTTAGAGAAAGAGGTCTCCTTGCAAATAAACGCGTAAGCTATTCCTCCGTAACTCAATCGAGCTGAAAATGTTTGCATAATAATGGTTTGTGATGTTCATGGCAACGCCAAGCAGTATGCGACGCTCCCAGAGTTCAAGGAAGCGGTAAAGTCAGCGGGGAACAAGATGAGCGCAAGAAGTCTCAGAAATCTCAATGATCCAACGATAAAACGGATAAAAATGACATTCAAGAACGACGGAAACCAGAATGACTACTAATTCTTTGTGAATATACTTTAATTACTTGATTCATACTTTGTACATATAGCTCGAATTACTTGAATAAAGCAAATTTTTTGAAGAATTGAATTTTTTTAATTGCCCCTATTAATTTTGAAGACCAATTGGGTGCCCTTTTAAATTTGAGATACACTGTAATACTATAACTGCGATAAACAGGGAATGCTCACATTGAACATTGACTATGACAAGTTTCAGTTGTAAGTGTTGCTAAGTGCAACCGTTGCCGTGCGAATCTTTAATTT
>JAAAKG020016496.1:0-20606 GCA_010014905.2 Druon quercuslanigerum
CCTCCCTACCGAGTGAGTCACGCCTACCCCGAAAGGGAAACGGCTTAATGGTGTAATAATAATAATAATAATGAATCTAGAAAACGTTCACTTAGATTCTGAAAGAATTAAAAACGTCTATTTCAAATTTTGAAATCTGATTTGGAATATTTTCGATGGTTAAAAAGGACTGTGTTTGTAGAATATTCTAGAATATTCTATACAAGGCTTAGTAATTTTCTAGAAAATTCGGGAAAATTCAGGAAGATTATATGATAGTTCATTTTCTGAAATGAAGAAGAAGGTACTAGAATTTACTAAACTTTCTTCTATATAATTAATCATGAAGTTTCTATTTCCAACTTTTTTGTTACATGAAGTTCTTGCAATTCGATAAGAAAATTTTAATGATTTATACTTAAAAGCTGTTGTGATACAGTGGAAAAATATTTTCAAAATGAGTGCAAGAACATTAAAAAATGTTGATTATTTCGGAAGTTATTGAACATTTGAGAAAACATTGAAATTTACACTATTTTTGCAATATGTACTTAACAATAGACAAAGTGGCTTTAATCTTGACTCATTTAATACAGAATTTCAAGAGCAATCAGCCCTTTTAATGACAAATTTCTTTAGCTCTGGAATAATGAAAATTAAGAGAACTTAATCAGTCATCAAAAAAGAGGTGTAGGAAAAAATTGTACACTCACCGTATAATTTAAGACAGTTCTCTTAACGTTAAGGACATTTTAGAGCCTTCGGGGATATTGTATAACATTCTAAAACATACGTCCTAGAGAAGTCCAAAATATAATACGAAAGTCAAAAGTATTCCAAACTTTGTTAATAATTTTAGTAATAAGCTATGTTCTATAAAATTCTAAACCTGTCTTAGATTTTAGAATATTCCAGAATTTTCCGAAAGATACCAAATTCTTCAGGAAAATTGTAGAATAGTCTATTTGGAGATATTTTAGAGCCTATCAGAACTTTCTAGGGAATTTCAGAATATTCTAGAATAGTCCAGAATGTTACAGAACTTGCAGAGAATTTTGTAGACGTAACAGAATATATAAGAAAATTCTAAACCATTCTAGAAAGTATAAAAGTACATTCTAAAATATTTTATAAAACTTTAGAATATCCTAGAAAACTTCAGAATATTCTAGAATAGCCAAGAACTTGTTGTATTACACTCAACCCCCGGTATAAGCACCATAAGTTTACGCTATTCCGCATAAAAATGTTATAATAGATTCCGCTTGCGTTTAAAGGCCTTTCAAAAAAGAAAAATTCTACTTTGGCAATTTAACTCTAGTTTTAAAAAACTTATTAATTAGAAATTATTTCTATAACAGAAATTACGTATGAAAATTGGTATTCGTAAAAGGTTTACATGCCGCTTCCACTACAAAACTGAGTCAAATTTTAGACACAGTGTAAAAAAAATCATAAAGTAAAGATTTGTTAAATTAAACTTACGGTAACAAAGATATTCTTCGTCGATGACATCTTCCAGACTTATCATATCCTGCCCGACATCTTTTCGTCTGTTTGTGAACTAGTACCGGTTTCTCTGCTAAATCTTCAGTAGTAGCACTTGGTGCTTCTTCAGTAGCATTTACAGTTTTCCCAGGCAGGTTTTCAACTTTATCCTCGTTCTTCAGTTTTATTAAAATCATTTCATCTACAAAGCAAGTAATATTCCATCGTTGTAAAAATACATAAATTACCCCAAGATACTTCTTTATAATCTAACTCATCAACTCGATTTACCTGCATTGCTTTCAGTTGACGTAAAATTTTCAACTATTTTAGTATCATCAGTAACAACAATAGTCGCACTTGTAGACGAAAAAGCACTTTCAGTTGTTTTAGTTTCTAAACTTGAAGAGTTTGTTGACAATGTTGCTAATGTTTCAGATGATTTACTTGAAGTTTCTATTGCTGTTGTTGTTGTGGTTGTTGTTGTTGAGGGTTTCGTCGGTTTCGCCACTGGTGTTATAGTGAAGTCTGCATAATCATAAGCGTAGTCGTAATTCTGAAACAAACATACCGATTTTTAAAAAGGTGTTCTAAATATAATTTTATATCCCAAAGTTTTATTAACAAGCTGAAAATTGAAAACTGCAAATTCTTTATTCTTTCCTCAAATTTTTTATAAAAATTAGCCTTATTGTTCTAAGAAAAATAAGTTTTTCTCTTCTCTGAAAATCGAAGTCTTAACACACCGTGTTCCAGGCGGGACTTTTAAGTCCAGGAGGTTTTTGTTAATGTTATTTTTATTATTAAAATCTGGAAAAATTCAGAAGTTATTCTGCTGAGTCCACACATCTATTTAAATAAATGTTCTGACAAATGGAAAATTACTTTAAAAAATCGTATTTTATTCAAAAATGAACTTTATGGAAAAACAGTTCACGCGTTTAAAGTACTCAGATAGAACTTTAAGAAAAACCGCCATAATCGCGGATGAAAAAAGAATAATTATTTTAGTGATTGAAAATCGACAAATTTTTAAAGGTTCATGTAAGCAAAATTGCTAACAAAAACAAGCTTTTTAGTTCTAAAATTTTATAATACAAAATATGAATCTAATAATACATTTTCTGTATTTTATGCACATAAATATACAAAAACTAACGAAAAAACACGTCAAAATGAGATTACCAAATTGAGCAAAACTGTGGCTCTTTCAGGGCACACAGTCCCTTTTTCCTCATTGCTAGACGCACACAAGCTAACTGACACTGACGCCCTTTAGGCAACTGGACCCTCGCAATTTTTTAGGATTGATAATTATGACCGCTCTCCACTTTCGATATAGTTGAAATACAAAAAAGGCACAGTGCCCTAAAAGACCTAACTGGACTACCAAGTGTGTGAGTGGAAATTACCGTGTAGTCATCAAATACATCCGATTTGAGTAGGGCGATGATTTTCACATCTTTGAGATCAATTTGTACATTGACATCACCTTCTTGGCGCTGATCATATTTAGTAGGGCTGGATAAAGCCAGCCAGCCTTGGCCACTTAATAAGATAAGTCCATGAATGAGCAGAAACATGATGCTTAACAGACTCCCCTTCAAACTGATTAGTTAATTGGAAAACTGTATGAAAATAAATAAATAACGGAAATTCGGCCGTCCCGTCGATGAAGACTGACTTGTCTTTACTGCACTGATGAATTTCAGTTCGAACTCCGCCGGTGAATACGTGATCCTGCTTCTGGAAACCGGTATTTTATCCTGGGCTACAAGCCAAGAGTCAAGAGACAAAGACCAAAGCTTTAGCTTATGGTTTGAGCCCGGTCAATGCTCCACGAATCGATGCCCCTGGCATTGTAGAATGTAGATTGTAGACCATGCTCTTCTGAGCATTACTGTGTTCAAGGTCGCGAAGAAAAGAAGAAATTCTTTCGCCGGCAGTACGAACCGCATTTAAATTATGTACATATTATGCAGTCGTAATTTCTCCACAGCTGGTGTTTTGATTGGAACCAGTCGAGATTACGGTTACTTTTTTGGGGGTCAATGTACTATCGAATGGAACCAGGAATATAAAAAAATTTGAATAAGCAAAGAAGGGAAATAAATAAGAAACGAATCAGTAATTCTTTGTGCAGTTACGTACAATTCTAGACTCAAGATTCTTCAAGAACCTGGTCAAATATTCCTAAACATTCTAGACCATTCAAAAGCATTCCACCCTAATAGCGCGGAACGTAACGGGAACGTACCGGGAACGTTCCAGGGGCGGTCCCTGAGCGTGTAAGATGTCCGTCGCTTGGGAACGTTCCAAGAACTTTCCGCTGGAACCTGAGGGGGACCTTCCATTATTGTTATTTTTAACAACAATTATCTCGTAAACTGTAAGAAATAGGTAAAATTAGATGCCATTTTGGAGTTTTGAGTACCGCATATACTATATAGTAATATGATATCCATATCATAAATTGACACCAATTTTGACTTTTCACTTACAGTTTATGGGATATTTATTGATAATAATAACAATAACGATAATTTATTCTTTAAACGTTCCAATGGAACGTTCCGTGCTATTGAGGCAGGATTTTTTGAGATTTTTTTCAGAAATTACAAGAATACTTTTAAAAAATTGTAAAAGATACCAGAAAATTTAAGAACATTCCAGAATATTTCAAAAAATATGTCATGACTTCTGCTGAAGTCAACTTTAAGCGCATCCATAGTGGCGTAAGTAGTATGACTCAAAGAAAATGCGCTTGGCCGCCTTCAGCCTATGTTAATAACAGGTATTGTGTTTTTTTTTTTTAACGTTGCAAAAAAAAAACTATTGCCATTATTCCGCAATCCACTCACGGAAAATTTAGCGTGGAATCCAAATTGGAATAAATTAAAGGTTCATCTTACTGTTTTTTACAGTTTTTGTTGCATGATTCGTTTATTCGGTCCGTTAGGGAGACGAGTAGCGCCATCCCCAAATTGATGTAATGAAGTTTACTGAACAGTTATGACACTGTTAGAAGACGAAATAAATTTCTGTCACAGATCCCTAATAATTCTATATCAGGATTACAAACTAAAAGTGTTTCGATCTAAATTTGTTTCTTAATCGACTCGTAATAATTTCATAACGGCGTTACAACGTTTTTAAATGGTTTGTAACAAATATAGAACTCAAATACTTAACAGATATGTAAGTGAAACATATATTAATATCGCATCACATATCTGTGTACTCTTTACAGAACATTCACGGGGCAAACGAAAAGTATAATATTCTGCTTCTAGAACTATTAAATATCTGTCACATAACAAATTTTTGAAAAAAGTGATAGTACTGCATTTTAACTTTGTTTCATAACTATTACGTAACAGTAGCATTATGGAATTAAACGAATTATAGATTTGTAACCTACGACTTAACAATCATATAATTTACATATTTTAAGCATGGTGTGAGTTAATTATTATTTTAGAATTGTTATTCAACAATTAATAATTTTAATTTATGTATATAGCACGAATTGTCTTATAAATCTCATTTATTTACACAATATACAATTTTGCTTTAGACACCAAATTTTTTTATATATACTGTGACTTCTATTTTCCACCTTTATTGACATTTTTGCTTGTTTTAAAATTTATAAAATCACGGAGTGGCCAATGGAACGGGAAAGAACTAAAAAAATTCGAAACCAGTGAAATGACAGAAATCATTAATCATATAATATATACTGTTGAGAGAGTAAATATTTTATGTTCTTTAAATTTTCTAACTGGAAGACTAAATTGTTGTCCTTGGGACGTTCCTAGGAAATCCTATGTCAGTCAAATAAACGCCTCTAAAACGTCCTATGTCCTAAAGATGTCTTAACGCCATCGACGTTCTTGGGATATCTTTCGGACCGACTTTAGACGTCAAGAGCAACCCTAGTATATCCAAAAGGCATGTTATAATATACGCCTTAGGGATGTCCCAAAGATGTCTCTAGGGCATCCCTATTTTTTTACCGACTGGGTAAGTTTGAATTTTTTTTAATTTGTAAAATATTACTTTGCAAATTTAATTTGGCTTCAAAAATTTTCTTACCAATATAATAATAAAATATTTAACACCATTATATATTGATATTTTCTAAAAATAAAAGGAAGCCCAACTATAATTAAAAAATGAAAAATACACATTCAATTAATGTATCACAAAGTTTATTGCTCATAAAATTGCATTTGACGAATTATTATTTTGTCATTAAATATCACGGCAGTAGGACCACAACAAGGTCTGATATTTTACTCATTCTAACCTTAAACATAAATTTAAAATTAATACATATGTACAGTATTGACATGTAGCTTTACATGGAATCTCATAATTAGAATACTAATCGCCCCCCATATTAATGCAAACATCATCTCCTTCTTTTACTTCCCAAATCGTGACATTCTCAGCATTAATCGTCGGAACACTTTCGGTCAGTGACTTGTCATTATCAGAAAATGGTTTCACATCGCCCTTGTCAAGGGTAAGAGCGAGAGGTACGGAGAGATCTTGCGCCTTCAAGATTTTGGACCCTAGGGATTTTTTATCCGGCAACTCAGATTTGTGAGGAAGAAAGTAGCGAAGCTTGTCCCAGAACCAGGGGTCGCCCCACTTGGCGTAAGTGTTCATACTTAAATAAGCTTTCAACTCCGGTTCAAGTTCGTCAGTTGGTTCGATATCTCCATACAAGATAACAACAACCCTACCTCTTCCCTCATTAAGCGCTTGGCTATGTGCTGCCCGAAACTCAAGTCGGCCCCACTCGCTTTGCACAAAGTTTGGAGAAACAACAACAATTGTTCTTTTGGAATCGTTCACGGATTTTGCAATCTGCGCTGGAATCCATTCGCCAGCTACCCAATCACGGAAGTGGATGCAGAGTTTGAAAGGCCTAGGGCCTTGCTCGAGTTTTGGTACCAATTCACTGATAACAAAATCTTCATCTTTATGAGAATAGCTGACGAACGCGTCGTAAGGTTTGTCCTTGTCGAGTTCTCCTTCGGTGACAAACCAGAGGCACATCTGGTGGGCGTAGAGCCAGACTTTAATTTCCCTTTGGTAACGGTAATATAAAGCTGCCAGGACACCAAACATCAATCCGAGGAACGCAACCGCTATACTTATTCCGATCATCATCTTCGTCATGGCTGGACATAAATCGTTTACTGTCATCGTTTTCAGTTTCCTTTTTGAGTTTTGGCAAGTAATGTTGTTCACGTCCAGGATTTGGAATCTGCCCTTGGCTCCACCGTTTTGAACGTAGTACTGGAAGTGGCGGGCATCGCAGTCGCATTTCCACGGATTTCCGCCGAGTGTTATGCTCTCGAGTGTTGTATTTTCAAGATGAGCGAGCATAGACGATGATAGAGCTGTGATCTGATTATTGTCCAGTTCCAAAGTCTGAAAATAATAAAAGTCTTGTTAGAAAGTGTTTAAAACACTTGCAAAGGGTCTTTCCTGAATTATGGAACAGCTTTTTATGGGAGAGGGTGATAGTTGATAGTGGTTTTAGAAATATTTGAAAGATTTCGCAAAATCTCTGGAGATTTCACATTTCGCTAATTCTGGTGTAAAAATTACTTGCATATCTAATAATTTTTGAAAATTCCAATAAATTCTCACCAATTTCGAGATCTGCACCCTTAAGGTTTCATGAAATTGTTGTGATTAAAAGCGTCGAACTTTTGAAATTAAAAAAAAAATTAATTCATTCTGAAAGCTTTTTAAATCTCTTAACGTTTTTTATTCGAAAGTCACTACTGAACCAGTGTAATTCTTTTAAATTTATTGTATATTCTCCATAATCTTAAAAATGCTCTTATGATTCATAAAATCCATTATCATTTTGCAATTCTTGTAATACAACCGGGATGTAGTACGTTTTGCTCACATTTTCGTGAAAATGTGCCTGTATAAAAAAATATATATTTTGCTAAATTATTGTTTTCATATAAGTATTTAAAAATGAATAAGTGAATGAGTCACTATTTTATTAAAGCTGATAAATGATTTAAACTAATTCTTAGAGAAAACTGCATGAAACTTTGATCTAAAATAAATTTTTTATTAAAAACAATTGATTCATATTTAGCCTTAAAATCACAAACAATAAAAAAAGAAACATAAAGAATGTTAAATAATATAAGAAATGTACTAGTAATATAAAAGAATGGTGAAAAACTTGATGCATGCTCCACATTGTTGATATAAATATATTGATATCAATAACTATAATATTTGGAAACATATGGCCTTTTATATAGAGGAGAGGGGTAAAAAAGTGTCAAAAAACGTGTTGCGTAAATTATGGATGGTCCCCAAGATGTATATTTATAGGTAGGATAATCTTTATTTTCACAAAAAATAAATGTAACTTACCACAAGTGCTGGTGAGAAAACATCTTTCGGTATGGTTGAAATATTATTATTCGAGAGTATCAGGGTCCCTACTTTGTCATATCCAATTTGATTCATATTTGGAAAATTTGTAATAAAGTTGCCAGTGAGGTTGACCTCATTGATGTATTCCGAACTTGCGAACTTGCACATAGTTTCTGGAACTTCAGTGAGGTTTTTATAGGCACAGTCGAAAATAAGCTTGTAATCAGCAGGCTGTATCCATCTACTACATGATTCCGGGCAGACTCCTTCATATTCCTCCAGATCGGATGCGATGCATCTATAATCCTCAGATTTCAAATCAGAGAGAAGAGTACCCTCAAGTTCTTTTGGACTCGAGCATTCCATGGATCCTATTTCTATATGTAACTTGTTGCTTAGTTCTGACCAGGTTCCATCTAAATAATGTAGAAAATCGTACAGAAAACAATCGCACTCCAGAGGATTGTTCGTCAAAATCATTTCTATACTGCTGCGAGTTTCTTGTAGGAAATTTTCTTCAAAGAAACTACTCATGTCAATCCTTTTTATATTGTTGCCAGAGAGATCTATGCGAAATTGCTGAGATTGTTTAAAATCCATATCGGTTTCCTAAAAATAGTAAAAATAAAAATTAGGCTTTTTTCAATATGAAACAATTTGAAGGGATTTCAAAAAATTTCTAAAGCCTTCCAGGGTTTTGAGAAGATCTCAAGCGATATGGCATTACACTTGTTAATTCTGAAACTAATTTAAAAATATTTATTGAAAAATTCAAGAAATTTCAAGCATTTTTTTGAAGATTTCAAAAAACTTTAAGGGATTTCATGTGGTGTTAAACGGTATCAAGGGATTGCAACGTATTTTAAAATATTAGTAGAGATTTTGAAGGATTTGTATTTATGACGAGGTGTTGGCAAGTAACTCAAGTATTGTATGGGACTGCAAAAAGATCGCAAGTTATTTAAAAATATTTCAGTAGATTTCAGAATACTTCAAAAGATTCTAAAGGATTTTAAAGGGAATTTTGTATGGGATTGAGTGCATATATATGCATAATAATACTTACGCGTATTCTGTCTATTTCGTTATATGAAAGGTCGAGATAGTTGAGAAACTGAGAGGGCTGAGTTGTCCAATCACTGAATATCCTGTTGATTTTGTTGAAAGACAGATCCATTTTCCGTAGTCTTTCACAACGATGAAAAACTGATAGTCGCATGTAGTCATCATCCAATACCAAAATATCCGATATATTGTTGTGCGAGAGATATATTTCTTCCACTTTTTTCAAAGGTTTGAATGCATTTTTGTCAATAACTGATATTGAGTTATTCTGCATTTGTAACTTTTTCAACGATTTCAGACCGGAGAGCAGCGAGCTGAAAAAAGTAATAAAAAAAGCTATGTTAGATTGGGTTTTAGTAAAACAATGCAATTAAATTTGTATAAAATTAATTTTGATTAAAAAATTTACCCAGAAATATTCTTGATGATATTATGGTTTAAGTTCAGATCCTCCAAATTCTGATTTGTGCTGAAAATATCATCAGGCAGATATTCAATCCTATTTCCGTAAAGAAATAGTTTCTGGAGTTTGTCCAAACCCGCAAAAATTTCTTTAGGTAAAGTCGCTAGATTATTTCCAGCCAAAAAAATATCCCTCAACTCTGGTGAACCCTGAAAGATATCCTCTGGCAGACTTTCCAAGCTCGAGCCATCAAGTTGGACAGATTTTAGATTTTTCAAGTTGCTAAAAAGTCCACTCGGTAAGTTCGTGAGTGACCGTGAAAATCGAATTCTGACTGTATTCAGCTGATAATTTTGTTGAAACAAAGTCCCCGGCAAGGTTTCAAATCGATTCCCCGACAAATTCACCACTTGCAATTGCTTGAGTTTGTCAAAAATCCCTGGAGGTAAGTTCGTCAGCTTGTTGTTATGAAGATCAAGAGTTTTCAGTGAAACCAGGTCATCAAATATGTGACTGTCAAATTCTTTTATCTCATTATTCCACAAATTGAGTAAGCTTAAATTTGTAAGACTTTTGAACGTTCCAGGTTCAAATGTCTCAATCTTGTTGTTGCCTAATTCCAGATACTCAAGTCCGGTTAGATTCGTAAAAACATCTCCTGGGATCGACTTTACATTGTTGTTAGTTAGAAAAATAGCTACGAGTTTTTGAAAAGAGAAATTTTTCTCTTCTTTTGTCGCACGTTGGAGTTCCACTTGAAAATCTACCCAGCTTGCACTTTTTCTGCAGGTTATTTGAAAATATGAGCTCAAACCCTTCGTGTGGCAATCAGTAGAAACCACGCCCACTACAATCAGGATTGCAGAAAAAATCCGTACGAGGAATTTCATAGTTGACATTGCGAGGATTCTTGTAATCCGGCAGGCTAAAACAAAAAGAATTTAAATGATTAATCATCGATAAATTAATAGAGAAAAAAAAGGTTCCTAGCAGTTTCAGAACTCAACATTTGGAAGTAAAAAGAATTACTGTAGATATTCGATAATATTTTTTGAGTCAAACAAGCTTCAAATTATATAAATAGTGAAACAACAACCATTTTGACCATCAAAAGCGTCAGTCAAGAATAAATTAAATTTGCAAAAAAAAAAACAGGTTTTTGACTTCACAAAATAACATTTATTTAAAAAATTCCTTATTTTAATGACAAAAATATGGAACTATTGAACAATATTTTCACTTTATTTTGATACTCAAAATTCAATTTATCGTGAAATAAAAAGCAATGTCACTTTTAAATAGTTTCTTGGTTTTCAGTTATTAAAATTATTTTAATAGCAACATTCATTATATATTATTGTTGCAATATATTGAAATACATTCCCGATAAAATCGCAATGGGGACAAAAGAACATTAAAATAATGAAATTTAAGGAGGGAGCTTATGAATCCTAAAAGCAAGTTTTCATTCTGATTAGAACCAAGAATGAAGACATGTTACCTAAAAATGAACGCTATTATGGAAAATACCGCAATAACAGACACCGCCATAGTGTTATCATATGTATTTGTCCTTGCATCGTTTTCTTTTGATTTCTGGTGTACAAACATTTTGAACAAAATGAAAACGAGAATTCTGCGTCAAGGCATAATTTAATGCAGCATATATATATTTAAACTTTGTTCAGCGTTTACTAGTTATCTCAAGCTCAATAACGAACATTGTTAAAAATTATTAGTAAAATTCAGGCAAATAATCTCATACTTCATTCCAACTAATTTTGGCCGAGATCTAAATTGTTTTTTAAAAATAGTTATTTAGAGATTTAGGTTTTGCCTTTCTCTGTAGTTAAAGTTTAGATTCTTATTCAATCATATAACGTTGTAGGTCCAATTATACTCTTTTTTTAAATTTACATAGGAATAAAACAATTCTATTTTTTTAAACAGTGCTGTGAATATAGTTTCTCAATAAAAACGTACTAAAGAGATTGGTAGAGAATCTTGCAAGGATTAAAATGAGCACTACAATATGAGGGTTCATTAAGAATTACAACTTTTACATAAAGAAAAAGCAAAAACATAAAACTAAAGAACTATTGTTAAATGAACAACTTTAACCTGAAATATTCTTTATAAAGTTCGCCTTTAGATATCTTCCAAAATTAGTCACAATTATAAAATGTCTTCATATAACAAACGATTGTAGAAAAATGCGATTTTCCAATATATTTATTACTTTTTATATGGACGGTAAATAATACTCTTAAGATAAAATAAACCACCCCTAAGCTTTAAAAAATCATAGGCTCCGAACAACCTAGTAATTTTTAATAACAATTAATTGAAGTTCTGGAAAAGGTCACATTTTTTAATTTTTCAGCAAAATTTTGCAAGCCTGGGAATACCATTAATAAGGCAAGTTTTTAGGACAGTTACAAACTGTGCTGCTATAGCAACATAAACGTGAAGTTTTCTTGCATGTGATTTTTCTCATTATTTAAAAAATAATATTAATGTAGATTGTTATATGTAATGTTTACTAAGTTTTAATGAATAACAAATACAATAAAAAAACCAACGTGGAGTTTTAGATTTTTCAAATAAATTCGCGCCACCATTATATACCATAATTTCTTTAAAATATTTAAAAGTAACAACATAAACTATAAGTATATAATACATAAAACATTAAAGTATTCGAGATGTGCTTACCAAATAAAAATTCACTATTCCGCAATTTTTGGTTTTTGCACTGGCTTCTTTAAACTGTAAACTGCACTTCGTATGAACGGTTCACAGTAAGAGTACTATTGAAACAGACCGACTATCACTGACCTTAACTGACCTGCTGTGACTGATGCAGACTGAAATTTGACTGATCTGACTGTTGGAGATCATAGTTCATGGTTGGAGAGTTGCGTGAAGGAGCTTCCCCACCCTTTCATGGAGACCAGACCAACCAGACGAGCTTTCGCAAACGCAGGTATCCTGGCAGCCAATAGATAGGTGGCCGGTGCCCTTCTCCGTTGGTTATGTTACGACAAAATTGGAGTGGGATTAAGATGTCTCAATATGATTGGTCCTCTCCTTCTATCGTATGAGACAGGCAGGTCTGATCATTTAAAGCGTTTATCATTTACGTCCTTTCAATAAAATGTTTAACTTCTCTGTCTATCATAAAATATAAGAAAATGTTCAATCGAATTCATGAATCTGGATCACGCTTATGTAATAACATAAATAGTATTGTTAAAAAAGACTGTGTCTAGCCGTCCCGAAAAATTGGGACAGTTGGAAAAGGCGATGAACCAAGAGGTTTAATTTTCTACCAAAAAAGTCGAATTTTTACTATAATACATGATTTTTCAACCGGACAGTTCAGTTTTTACCAAATCTCTTTAGAAATATATTCGTTTTACCAAACTCTTTAGACCCTGAAGAAATTATAAAACATTACACTTTTAAATCTAAAAAAAAAAAAAATTATTTTATTAATAGTAGATTCTTGTTACGAGAATAAAAATTGGCTGATTGACACTTAAAAATTTGCATGTTCAATGAGGAGCTCGACAGCGCGAAAATTTGTAGTGTTAATTTCCTACGTTGAGTAGTTTTAGATACCTTGACATTTTTTCGAGATTATTGTTGCATGAATGTACAATAGAAAAAACGTAACATAGGGGGGAGGGGGTAGTCAGCATTTTTAGAAAAAAGCTTTACGTATTTTTCAAATGGCCCTGTTGTTAAATATTCAAAAATAGTTATGTCTGGTACATGATTACCGATTTCCATATTTTTTGTATAATAATTTTTCGGCTATTAATAACGCAACATTTTTCTACAATATTTAATACAAATAGAAAATAAAAGTCTATAATATTTAAAAAACGGGTTGAGAAATTACTAAAGGAAAAAAGTTTAAGAGTGAAGCTTGCTGCTAACTAACGATCTATTTGCCTAAATTAGGATAAGACAGGTTTAGACTTGACTAGACTGCTTAAACCTCAGATCCTAATTATGAGACTTGTTTCCCCATGAGGATTTCCACAGGAAAAGTTAAATGGTCCATAAAAAGATTCTTACCTTAATGGCATTTAATGTACATATTGCCTAAATTCGTATTTAATTTTTGAATTCTACAAATTTGAATATTTTCCGTTTATTAATAATATCTCAATATCAGATTTCAAATACTTAGACATTAAATTATCCCAATTTATAATGATATTTAATTTCGAATTTATTTGAAATTTGTATATGTTAAACTTTCTTCAGTTTCTGTATTCTTCAATTTCGAATCTTTCAATTTACCTTTTAAGTCAGCTTTAAAGCCTTCAAATTATAAAGCATCTATAGTTTGACAAAATGCAATCGAAGCAATCTTAGGGGCCGTCCATAAACTATATTACCAATTTTGGGCTATTTTAGCACCCCCCCCCCCACACACACACAAAGAAACCAATTTCGAAGAGAGAGAGAGAGAGAGAGAGAGAGAGAGAGAGAGAGAGAGAGAAACGTCCGTTCGGCCGTTTTTTCAATTCACTCTCATCCCAAAAGATGTTTCACTTAAAAAAAAAAAAATTCACAAAAATACATGAATTTTTAACCCAAAAATGTATGTTTTTAATAAAATACTAGATTGTCAAGCCAAAAAGATGAATTTTCTACGAAACAGTTGAATTTTCAACCTTTAAAGATGAATTCTCTAAAAATCATGTAGTTGTTAATATTTCAAAAAAAAAAAAATGTAATTAGAAATTAAAAAATCTGCCCGCCTCACAGGCACACTGTTATAGCGCGGCTCGCAACTTTCAGCGCGCCCGAGGCGCGCGAATATTGGTTCTCACACCCGATATATACGCGCTCAGTCTTTGTGCACAGACTTTTCAAAACTAAAGGTCAAAGCATTGACAACAGTAATTTGGTGATTGTGAATTCTCTTTTGTAAAAGCTCCTTCAGCTTTAACGAACACATTCTCATCATGTTTTACATCGCAGTTGTGGTGCCCTATGGCTTTAAATCCTAATAATTGTTTTAAACAGTCTCTTCAAACGTCTAAGGCGAAGAGTCTTTTTTCATATCTTGCATAGTTTGACCGAAAAATGTAATTTTTAATTATTTTTTGTGTGGTCGAAATTTGAGTTTTTAATTATCCGAAAAAATTCAAAAAGTTGTTATGATAATCTTATAGACCTATCGAAAATCAACATTTTTCTTTTCAAGTACTACAAAAAATCATACAAAGAACTTTTAAATCAGGAAAAAATGTGGTCTCAAAAGTGGTTAAAATTCGCTCACTTTTAGAATTTTTAACCAAAATGGCTGGCTAACGAACTTGACCTTAGTTTAGGACACTAAAAGTATGTACCAAAGGCCAATCTCATAGAATAATTTTTTCACAAGTTATCGTGCTCGCCAACAGACAGATAGACATTCGTAAAATTCCTGTTTTTCGGATTCAGGGTGTCTCAAAGCGTGGACATTTGACAAAAACTATGAGGGTCAAATTTTATATATAAATCTAATACCTTCTCTTTTGAGAATGTAAAAAATAGAAGTCAACCAAAAAATACGAATTTTCAGCAAAATAATTGAATCCTTAATCAAAACAGATTATTTTCATCCAAGCGATTTCTTTTTTAACCAAAATGATATTATTTATAAACAAGAAGGTTACATTTCTTTTTGTAGAAAACTAACATGAATTAGGTATTTTCACTTCAACCGCCAGCTAACTTCACTTCGTTGACTGTTCAGGGAAAAACAAGGGACTAAATGCATGGGGTTCGGTTCATGTTTGCCTTATTTTGCTAATATCTTCGTAAAAACTAATTTTTCCTATATAAGTGCTTCTGAAATTTTTTTATTTTCACCGCTGTGAAGGTAGCTGATTGATGAAGTGAAAATACCTCATTTTCAACCAAATAGTTCAATTTTAAACTAAAACAGATAAACTTACATTAAAAATATAAGTTTTCAAGCAAAAATGGAATATGTAATTATATTTTTATTTACAAAAAATAATTCTTAAGGAATAAAATCGAATTTTGAACAAAATGGTTAAGTGTTCAACCAAAGAGATGAATTTTCAACTAAAATTATGAATCTTCACAAACAAAATAAATTTTCAATAAAAGAATCCAACACTATAATAAATAGCTAAATTTTAAACGAAAGAGATTAATTTTTTATGAAGAAGATTAAGTCTATACCAAACCAGAAAAATTCTTTAAAAAATACATTAATTTCCCACTAGATAAGTAAATTAAAAAAAAGATAAGTTTTGAGCAGTTATATTTACAGTTAAAAAATTAATTTGCAAACAAAAAAGTAACGATTTTTTATCAAAGCAGTTAATATTTGAACCAGAGATAAATCTTTAACTAAACAAATGCATTTTGAAAAAAATATACAGTTGCAATTTTCAACTTAATAATTAATTTTTTAAAAATATTTTTGAAAGAGAAATTCTTTAAATTTCAAATTTATTAACTTCTCAACATTACTTATGACCCCCCCCCCCTCTCTTGTTACAATCGTAGTTTTTTGCGCAACCCCCTCGTCAGTCAAATTGGTAACTAATTTTATTGGCGGCTCCTTACTCGAAGAATAAAAATTGACTGAGTCTGCAATTTATCAGCATTCATATTGGATTTCAAAGTTTGAATAATAATTCAAATTAGGCAGTGAAATCCCAACTGGAAAGCAATTTAAAATCAGCAGCATTAAAAATTAAACTATTATGGATGTAATAATTTCGATATGTGAAAACAAGACTATCCCGTCATTTGGCTCTGACATTAAAAAGACTCAGATGTTCATTTTTTACATTGTCTAGCCAATATAAAAAAATTCCGAACACTCAAATTGTAAACTTTTAAAATTAAAGAAATTATTCATTTGTTGAGGAGTCAATTTCAGATCCATTTATTTTTCTCTATTATGATTTTAAGCAACTAAATTATTAACTCTTTAATTTAAATTTCTAGTTAAATATTTTTTAATTTCAAATGATTAATTTTTTAATCTTCAATTAAAAATCGGAAAGTTTTAAGGTATTATATAGGTTAACGATTAAATAAAAGAATGCAGAGGAAGATCGTTTTGATTCCGATTTTTAAAACTTGCACAATTTTAAGCCTTTCGTTTCGAAATTTGTTTTTGAAGTGAGCTTGAAATCTGTAATATTTCTGAACATTTATAAATAAAAAATAATTTAATTTTCAATACCTAGTTCTCAACTTATTTTTTAAGGCTTAAATATTAAAATATAAAATTATCATTAAAGTCATTAGGATAAATTGTTCGACTTTTTGAATACTATGAATATCCGTAGAGAATTTTTGAACTTTGAAAAAAAGTATTGTCAAAAATTGTCATTCTTTAATTGGTATCTTAAAAATAAGTCGTTATGAATGAATAGTTTTCAAATATTCTGCATCATGATTTTTATAAAATTCAATCATTTTAATCTAACGTGCAAAATTGATAATTTGTAAATTAGGGGAGGAACTTCAGGTAGAAGGTATAAGACACTTTCATCAGATTTTAAATCAACGTATACCTATAAAGTGTCAAATTAGCATATGATTAAAAAAGTCGCGAAAAAATCACGAAATGCGAGCGGAACCATAGGAGCTCCAATGTGGACTGCATGAATGAATCGTAGATTATTATGTATAATTTATATTTAAAGGAAGGAAAGAGCTGTGAAATTATTCCATTAAAAAAATGCATGTACATGCAGCTTTTGGTCTTCAACCTAAAGCTTAGATTAGAGATTAGAGTTTAAAATTTACGGGAGATATTTTACTAGACCGACCAGGCGGTCTAGACAAATTAGACATATTAGATAGGCAGCCATTCCTAATTATAATAGAATTAGGAAATGGCTGTCTGCCTTTAGATTCTTGTACCTACACAACACGTATTTCCCCGTGGGGATTTCCACCTCTATTTCCACAAAGTAATATATTATAATAAACGGTTCAGGTCAAAATTCTTACCTGCTGAAAATTCAATATTTATACACACAAATTAAAATTTTTAGTATAATTTAACGTAACCTAGATTTATTTTAAAACCTAAAATCGAATCAATCGAAATCAATGTTTATCCAGTTTATTATATCATTTGTTAAATATATTTTCTAGTATAATTAGGATGGATTTCTATTATTTAATTTCAAATGCCTCATTCCTAAAATTAACCGAATCGGTTTTTTTCCTTTAAAAATCATCTTAAAAATAAGCATTCAGTAGATTTGAGCGGTTATTGTGTCCTTCAACGAATTATAACTTTATTAAAATCAATTTTTAAAATTTTCTTTTTACAACAGTTACAATAGGGTTCTTCATGATCTTTCTTTTATCATTAATGATTTGGAATAATGTTTGATAACCGGGAAATGATCAGAAATTTGTTTTTGGAGGCTATACTGAAATATGTTAGATTTATAATGATAATTTGACTGCTAAAATTGTACAACACATTTAAATTTATAACATTAACGATTCAATAATTCTAAATTGAAATCCTCCCGAATCGATAATAATTGAAAATACAAATATTAAAAATGTCAGAACGATTTCACTATTCAATCCTTTAAAACTGGAAAATTTTAAGTGGGAAGCCTTTATAGTCCGTTTCATATACTATGATTTTAAATTTAAATATTCTAGATGCGGTCCGGTTTAAATTTTCGAAGGTTTTAAATTTAGCAAAGTGTCTTATCGCACACATTTAGCACAATTTTCAGTTTAAAGGATTTGCAGTTAAATTTTTTAAAATTCAATCCCTCCAGAATAAATGCAAAACAATTAAAAAATTAAAATATAATTCGTACAAAAGTTTTAAAATCAAAATTTTTGGTTCCTGAATTGAAAAAAAAAAATTAATGAAGTTCGGTGTCGTTTAATTTTTTAACATTTCGTAGTAGAACTTGTTTCATTGTTAATATTTCCCATCTAAAATTACTCAACTATTAAAGTTTTTTTTTTAAATTATCAGTTTTAAAGGTTTATAATTGAAAATGTTTCCATTTTGATTAAAAATAATACATTTTTCATGTGATAACAATTTAAATATCTAGAATTTGAGAAGCTTTGACTTGAAACATTTAATTTAGTTTTTAATTTCCAATTGCCGAATTTTAATCGCTTCGTGTTGAAAATTATCTAAATTCAAAGTTTTCGATTTTTAATTCTATTTCTGGATTCTCCAATGTATGATGATGGACATATTCTAAATTATTTGTTTTTAATTTTAGTTAGTTTTAAGTTTAATAACTTTACATATAAATATTTAAGCGTTGAAAAAGTGGACTTTAGAAGTAGGCATTGAAAACTGAATTATTTTTTATTTGAAAGTGTTAAAAAATATCATAAATGTCGAATTTAATTTTTAATCTTTATAATATATTAAAATTGTCCGATTATTAGTTGAAGATTTGAACAAATTAATTATTTTAAATTAAAAAATATTTCATTGGAGAATTTCAAGGACGACTAATAATTCTAAATGAAATGTTACACAGCGATTTGAAATTAAAAATTAAAAAATTGTGTTGTTTAATATAAAAGTAGATCAAAATAGACACATGTTCAATTGATTCCTCAGCAACTGAATAATTTTATTTAACTGAATGGTTTCAATCGGAATGACAACATTTTAGAATTTTTTAACTTTTAAATGATTTACATTTATTTAAAAGAATTTACATTTTTAATTAAAATTAATGAAATAAAATTTCGGCTTCGTTTAATTTTCAACGATTTGTAGTAAAAATGTTTTCATTTTAAATGTTTTCTATCTAGAATTACTTTAGTTTAAAAGTTTTTCTAGAATATTCAATTAGGCAGGTATGTAATAGCAAATTTCTCGATTTTGAATGGCGAAAAATGAAGGTGATTGAAAAATAATGTCTAATTAGCTGTAATATTAAAATAATTTTTTATGTAATAACAATTAAAAATTGAAGAACTTCAGCAGACTGAAACATTAAGTTTAGTATTCAATCTCAAATTTTAAGCGCTTCGAATATAAAATAATTTATATTCCAAAGTTCTCAATTTGAAATGCTTTCAAATTAGACATTTTCAATTTAAAGAAATTAAATTATCCAGTTTTCAAAATTATAATCTAGAAATTATTTATTTTAAAAATTTGCAAATTGTCCTGTTTTAGATATTTGAACCTGAAATAATTAAATTTATAGATTCTTTAATTAAAAATAAAATTTTATAATTTTTAATGTTTCGAGTTAGAAATGATACAGTTTAAATAGTTTTTACATTCTCATCCTTAATGAGAAAGCACTAGTTTTATGCGAAAAGTGACTTTCGCCGATATCTTCAAATGTCGGCGTTTTGACGCCCCCAGAGTTAGAAAAAAATTTTTTACGTCGGTGTCTGTCTGTCTGTCCGGCGGCGTCGTCATCGTTGTTGTTGTTGTTGTTGTTGTTGTTGTTGTTGTTGTTGTTGTTGTCTGTAAACCTTATAACTTTCGAAAGACTAGTCAGATTGGATTGTGCTTTGGCACACAGTTTGAGGGACTAAAAAGAAAGATAAAATTTTTTCAAAATTGTTGAGACCAGTTTTTGTCAAGATTTAAAAATTCTATCGGCAGTAATTTATAGTACTTTTTGAATTTTGTTTAAAAAATCGAAAATTCAAATTTTGATCGCACAAAAACTAATGAAAATGCAATAACCCTATATTGTGGTCATGAATTGCTTTCTTATAGGATAAGTAGTTTTTGTTTTATTCGTAAAAACAAAATTAAAAATAAAAAAATAAAAAAATAAAATTTGTATACAAATTGCACAAGCTATGAGAATAAATTAGACAAAATTTATTCAACCTAAATAGATCTACAAATTTTGTTACGAATATTTTTTTGATAGGAAGCGCAGTTTTTATTTTAGTCGTAAAAGATTTATCTTGAAATAATAAATTAAAATTTGTTGAAAAACGATACAAGGTATGAAATAAGAATTAATAGACAAAAGTTGTTTATCTAAAAAGTATATAATATATATAATTAAAATATTAATAAAAAGAATATATAATTTTTTGACAGAACGATTAGAGTTTCTTTCAATCATAAAAAACAAGCGTAGAAATATATATATATATATATATATATATATATATATATATATATATAAAAAAGAAAAAAAAAAATAGTGTGTTTTTTTTTTTTTATATATTGTATATTGTATAGATATATATAAATATA
>JAAAKG020016507.1:0-20606 GCA_010014905.2 Druon quercuslanigerum
ATATTAAACTTACGTTTTAAATGCAGCAAACTGACGAATGAAATGAAAAAAATTTCAGTAAAAATCTTCATCCGTGCTGAGGACACACATTGATAGAGAAAGTAAGTCAGATTTTGTGAAAATTCTGTTTGAATCACAGTAACTATTTAAAACTACAATAAGAGTTGAAAATCAAGCTGTGAAGAGGGATACAAAAATTAAAATTCTATTAAAAGGCATAATAATTTTCCTAACAGCTGTTCAATATTAATGCGAGCATTATCATAAATTTATGATATAAAGAAATTTAAATACACGTAAAGAATGAACAAATATTACTGTTGATATCACTTTAAATAAAAGTCGTCAATTTAAAAAAAAAACCTTCCGTTACATAAAAAAATTTGTATTGTAACGAAAATTTTTCTTACGATCATTTCGTACTAAATTTAAAAAAAGGTGAAATTTTCACAACTAATGCCTTTTTTCCGGAGTTTGGGGGACATGGTCTACAAAGCTAGTGTTTCCATTTTAAAGGTAAATTTTTCTGTGCCTGGAACCCTTGTATCAATTCTTTAAAAAAATATTTGTGAAAACAAAATTATATATTTTTTAGATTTATTACTTATTTTTACAATTAGAAACAGTAAAGTTAAACTGAATGCCTTTAAAAAAATTCAAGCTATGAAATTTCGAAATTAAATTGTTTGTCAAAATTAGTAAGAAGCGACAGTAAGTAAAAGTGCATTCAGAAAAACTGTTGTTAAGATCATTATTTTTCTTGAGTATTTAACTTTTTTTTTTACCAAAAACTAGATTGTAAACTGGTAAAATTGCATAATATTGTAAAAGATTGTAAAATGTTCCGAGGGTTACGTGGAATTAATTATTAAAAATCATGAAATGGAAATCAGGTAGAATTAGGTAGGAAGCAGGTATAAATTTGGGAACATTAACTAAAGGAAAGTTTCTTATTTATGAATAATGGTAAAAATCCTTTAAAATCGAATTTAATTTATAACGTAAGGTATAAATCAATTAAACCATATTAAATATAATTTATAATTATTATTTTTCATAATTATAATTATATTATAATTAATTATAATTATAATTATATTTTCTACTCCCGATATGGAAGTTAAAGTAATCACATAAAATTTTATCACATTGCTTAATATTTTAACAAAGCAGTCAAATTGTCATTTAAAAAATTACTTGTCTCTTAAGAAACAGAACATACAACTGAATATATCAATTTTTAGTAATTATGTTAAATTTTTCAAAAAAAAATTTTAATTTTCTACCAAATGTTTAAATCTTTAATTTAAAAAAAATGATGACACAAAAAAGAACGAATTTTGAAGAAAATAGTTGAATCTTTAGTTTTTTAGTTTAAAAAGAAAATTCTATGAAAGTATAGGAAATGCTATTAGCACAAGACTTGTATAAAATCCTGTGTTCCAAAATCTTGGATAACACTATCAAATTCTATTTTCTGAGAAATCGTGTATTTTCTTACCAACAGGTTTTCATATAAACTATAGTTTATATGAAAATCCTATAGTCGATATAATAGTCCTTTTCTTATTTTTTTTCTTTTAAATTATGTCAAATATTTATATGAATCGGACTGCTAAGATAAAAAATGATCTTGTTGAAATATATTATTTTTGGAATATTTTCTTCCTCATTTAAAATAAACGTGCAACACAGATTTACTAAATGCGTACGTAATTAGAGGATAAATATGTTTTCATCGTGGAAAAATAAACTTTGTTTAAAAACAAGTGTCTTGAAAATGCGTCTCGCAGGAAATATTATTTATTATCATAAATCATAAAGTAATCGTCATACATTTTCCAACAAATTAAGTTAATAGATTTTGGATGTTCATTAGAAAACTTGATATTCCTTCTATAAACTAAAGTGTGCAAAATATATAACACAATAATATAAATTGTTTTATAAAAATTCATTTCCGTATTTAAAACAGATGAAAACGACGTAAACTTTTTATAGAGCATAACGAGTTTTATACTATAAAAAGATCTTTAACGTCCAATTAAATCAATGCGGGTATAAATTTAGCAAATTTTACTAAAGAAAAGTTTTTTCTTTAATAAAATAAAATATGTCTCAGATTTATACTTTAAAAAGGAAATCAATGTTGATAGTAAGTTAAATAACAAACGACTTATTGGTTAGGATTCAATATTCAGTATAGTAGTTAACATAGTTTCAATGGTCTAACGAGATTTTTAGTTGTAATGTTTAATTTATATAAAATTTTTTAAAAATAATATAAAATACTGGTAGAAAAAAAATTTATTAGAAAAAAGAACATATTAGTTGTTATGAGAACAGAATGGAAGAACATCCTTCTTCCACAAGGATGACTCCAAAAGTCATTGTCAATAAGTATGAATATCACCATATCAGCTAATTTATAAGAAATCAGGAAATTCATGAGAGTTCCAAAATAATCAAGGAATAGTAATCGTATTTATTTTCTTTATTCAGAAAAGATTTAGGTTTAGGAAAAGCAGTGGTAAAAATATTGCTAAGAAAATCTGACATACTATACATAGAAGAATTGATGGTGCTAACAACAAGTCTTAAAGAAAAATCATGTTTAACAAATTTTGGTATTTTCATTGATAAGATCTCTTCTCTCTATATTGATGCCTAAAAAACATTTCTCCAAATGTTGATTTTATTAAATGTTTTTGTTATCACCGAACATTAAATCCATTTTTTTAAATACTCTTTTTCATTAAGAATCATAATAACCCTTATCATCGCGTGGTATAACAGATCTTGATTTCCCTCAAAAAAGGTTTTTATTTCACCTATATTTTTAGAAATGATTCTAACTGTATCAGAAATCAAGTTAGGTTTTTTTTAATTCATCGATAAGATAAAGCAAGATTTGTGTGTCTTAGTTCCAGTTGTAATTTACCGGGGATTTTCTTAATGCTCTTTCAAAATTCAAAATCCCAGGCCCCCTTTTTAATTCACACACTGATAAGAAGGTTTTATTTTTATTTAAAGTTTTATTTCTTTTGCTTTTATCAAATCTTAACTTTTTGAGGCCCCTCAATAAACATTTTTTTTAATGGTGTTTGTCTGTCTGTAGCATGTAGAAACGACAAATTTTAAAATACTGATCAGCGTAAAATTATTTTCAACACATTTTTCCATGCGGAAAAAGAGAGGATTTAAAAAGATTTTTTAATTTTCTCTAGACCACATTTTTTTCGTTTCCTTACGGAAATAAGTGAAACTTTTAAAAACTGTATGCTTTTTTTAAAATTAATAGTTTTCAATATTTCACTTATAACAAGATGCTGCAAATTTATTTAATCACAAAAGAAATAATAAAAATTGAATAAATCTATCTTCATTCTGTTAACAACTTCAAAACACTAATAATTTAAAAACTTTTGTTGTGAATTTTATTTATTTGACATTTCTACTAATTATAATAGCATTTTTTTGAATTTAATTATGATAACTGGCTTCGAAGAAAAAAATTATGTTTTTCATTTTATAGAAATTATCCTGTTTTAAGTTTAACTTATAACTGTTTATGTTTCAACTCTTGATACTGAATAGTGTTCAATATTTAATAACTGATTTGTTTTTATTAATTTTTAAAAAAGCAATTTTTCAACAACCACAAAATTAAAAATTGGATATGATTCAGTGAGTCGCTATTTGAAATAATTTTTTTTTTAATGGATTTTTGTTTTATTTTTCTAATGCTATTAAATTCATGTATTTAATTATAAAGTACAATGAATCCTAAAAGTTTAAAATTTTTACAAAGTTTACAAATAAATTTTAAATGAAAATTAGTGTTAAAAAAAAAATTAATTTCCTGCATAGGAATTCTTATAGAAAGATCCCACGTGTTAAGATACATAAAAGCCTGTAAGTCGTCAGAATATATCTTTAATTTTATTATATTTTCATGCATATAATGTTATCTCGCTTTACATTATTATCATTATGCATCAATTTTACTCAATTTGTATAATTAGTTGGGGGGATGAAAGATTTTTGTATTAAATATTTTTATTTCTTTAATCCCCCCCCCCCCCTTTGAAGATTTGCGGATAGTTCAGATTTATAATATTGGCTTATACTTAAAAGGAACGAAATAATTTTTTATGAAGGAAGATGTAAACTGCCGGAAACACGCATTATGGATATTAAGAGTTCAGTGCTTTAGATTAAGAAGTGAGGGGGGGGGGTATCGCATAATGTAGGGTTAAGTAAAAACTACTGGGGTAGATGTTGTGATAGTCGGTACAGTTGTGCGGCCGATAATGAATACTTCGCTCTGACGGCGGCGCACCACTCACAGCGCAGGCAAGAGGGAGTCCCCTGCTATTGGTTCGCGCTCCCCACGTAGAACTTCATGAGCGAGAATTTATTTGTTGAAGTCACTGAGCATGGGCTTTGCCCAAAATATTTTTTTACTGCATATAATTCTCTAAGCATTGACAAATTTTAAATGTGTCTCATTTTTAATTACGCAATTATTTTTACTAAAAATAGGTTGTATCTTACAAATCTAGAAATTCATATCTGAAATATTTTTTACCGTTAAGAAATACAATACAAAATATGAGTACACCTAATATACCTTCTCAAAATTAAAACCCCCTGAAATTTAAATGCGAGTAAAAATGAATTTCTGCAATGAATGCTTTTCTAATACGCTCTGCATTGCTTTAATGGGGTTACTGTCAAATTGCAGGGAAACTTCAGTACTTAAAGTGGCATTATCATTAACATGAGACATTTTATATTTAACAACCAAATATAGAAATCCGATTTAGGTTAAGAGTTTGTTGAAAAAGAACTAAGAAATAGTAACAGAAATTTAAAAAAACGAGCAAAATATTTTGAAGATGTTCATAATCAGTATTTATTAAATAAAAAAGCAAGAGTTTATCTTTTAATGTTATTTTACTAAGACTTTAAGTTTGCCTGCAATTTGACAATCATCCATAAATGAATTCCTGTTGGGTGACCACGAAATTTTGTAAAATTATCGATACAGTTTTTTCAGAGTAATTTAAACCATTTTTAGTTCAGAGTTTCAAAATATTAAAAATTGTCAGACAAAAATATAATAATACGTGATTCTGTGATACCCGTCACTTTTTTCTAGTGATCTTTGCGTAATTAGTATTTGTTAGATACATTTACTCACATAAATTTGACAAATGTTGATCTATACTAATGTAGCGAACACTGCTTAATAATATTTTTAAAATATTTTTGTTTAAATTTACATGAAAAACATCAGATTTAATAAAACAAATAAGAAAAAATTATTCTTTTTTCGATTTTCATACATCTCATATGATATTTATTCGTCAGCCCTTGCTTCTTATTTCCTCGTATCCATCCAATAAGACTAATTTTATTAGGTCTTTTATGCAAAATTATTTTTTTCTTTCCAACAGCCAAGATTTTGCTAAATTTATATCATTTTTTTCTATCTGGTTATACGGAATTCCGTATGCCTAAACGCAGCCCTTTTAATAATACTTGTTACAGCAACTGAAGAAAGAGAAAAATATATACGCAACTGATTAAAGCATAATAAATAATTTCTTTGATTTTTTGTATTAGTCTTTAATACGATTTACTTAGTTAACAATAATGGAACCAAATAACTTTGTTTCTTTTTATCAGAGAATTTGTTTTCAGTTGGTAATGTCCTCATTTTCTAGCCCTTCTAACCCGAGGGAAATCCTCAAAATTTGCGTTTCGCCATAATTGAATCTCATTATCTGCAGGTATTAAATTTGGGTTTATTGGACGAACATCATTCAGGTCATTTCTGTTTACTTGAACCAGTTCATTAGTTTCTGGATAATATATCCCACTGACCCACCTAGTAACCGGGGTTTGTACCATAATGAGGAATCCTTGAGATGTTGACATAACACGATAAGTATTGTCAATTATGCGAAAATTACCTCCTTCGACTTTCGCCAGAAGACCATTACCAAGTGTAGCGCGCTGTTCAAGTGGAATATTAGAAAATCTACCAGTAGGAGGAGAAGGATCTCTCCGAGGTCGTCCTCTCTGAGGACGCCTGTTGACTCTCGGCGGAACACGTGGCAGCGCCTCTCCAGATCTTTGTGTAAGAGAAGAATGTCTCGAATATCCTAACTCTGTAAGAAGAAATGGAAACGTACAAATAAAAATATAAAGGTCTACAAGTAATTTCGGGGCTTTTACTTTGTGGTCTTGTAACTCTTATTTAAAGTTGAATTGTTGATCTATCCTAAAGTAATTTTAAAGGCCGAACCTCAAACTTCAAAACACAATTTAGTAGGTAGTAGTCCTGCGGACTTAATGTCAGAGATCATTATTGAATACAATCGAGACTGACAAAGAGTATTCGAGATGCTGCATTCTTTATGCATTTCAATCCAAAAGTCAAAATTGTGAATCTGCGGAACCACTTCTAACCCTAATGTTCTTTGTTGAACATCATTGTGTGGCTAATTCCACAGGGCCGCTTAAGGTATGTTTAAGGATTGCTTAAGGATTGCACTTTAAAATTACCATAGGGCAGGACAAAATTGAAGTTTGTCCAAAAGTTGCTAGGCATCATTGTTAAGGCAAAGAATTCTTGTGCAGGCCTAAAAATTCGACCCACTAATGTAGGGAAACGCAATTAATAAATATAAACGTCGAAAATTATCTACACGGATATTAACTTCAGGGAAGAACATCTTTAAAGTTTTGATTTGAATTTAAGCGATTACCAATTTAAAAAAACATTTTCGGGTTTCAAAGGACTACAAATGTCCAAGCGTGTCTTCTCAACAGCAATGGTAACGGATATGGTTTTAACATTCGGCGGCTTTATAATTTGAAAAATGTAATTATTGTGTTAAAATTTTTGGAAATATTTCAAAATGTATAGAGGCATGTCTGTTTGGAATATAAAATCGAATTAATAAAGCTGATTTCCTGAAGAAAAATAGAAATTCATTCATAAGCTAGACAGACTTGCTATTATGTATCGAAATTATTGTTTACTCATCCTAAGGATTTCTTAGAGACCTAGTAATATGATTTTTTATTTTGCGAAAAATATTTTTTTCAAAAAACCTTTCTAATCTTCAGTAAGCAAATTTGTTTGATATATAAAGAGTTAGATATTATATTGAGTTATTTACCAATATAAGTCAAGAAAACAGCCAAGGTTACGAAGAGCATTTTAGTGACCATCATATTTTCCAATTTTGAAGAAAACAGCTAAATGGAAACTTTTATAAGTTATGTGCGTACATATTCTGCTGCCACAGTCTATATATTATTCGCTATCTTATTTGTACTTGTTAATTATCAAAAATGTTTAAACTATAGTCTGGAAAGGTGGGGATTGATTTCTGAAATTTTCCGTTTCATCAAAATGCTTGTCCTCCTTCAAAGGTGTAAGGACAGTACTGATACACGATATATGCACATAATTACAGAAAAACAAAATGTTTTTATCCGGAAATAGAATTTGCTTCTCTCAAGCTTAAACAACAATCAGAAAAGTTCGAATTCGAATAAAGGGAACTTTATTCTTAACTTTCATTTTTAAATAGAAAGCATTTATTTATTCAAAAAGTGATTAAGATCTATGAAAAAGGCATGGAAAATCATGCTGGTACTACAGGAGACATTTATTTTTAAAAGTTTTAAAATATCTAAATTTTATGATACTCCCAAATACCTAAAACATTTCACCCTCTCCCATAGATTCACCAAATGTTTAACAAGCATTCGCTTATTCTTCATCCTGTCAATTTGTCATCTGCAATACTAAAAGTAAACTCCTCCTGACTCAGTAGATATTTTATTTTATATATCTACAAACAAAAGGAGGATATGTTTTTGTTATAAAAATAAACTCCAATTGCAAAAAACAAAATTTACAATTACCAATTTTTTAACGTGCAAGATTATTCAAACTAAAATTTTTTTAATTGGAGAAGTTTTTAAGTGGCAACAAAGAGTAGATATATTTTTTATGTATATTCCAATACGTCATTTTGCGCAACCTTATATGTCACTGAATAAATTCTTAAATGTAGGCATTGTGATAATATTATCAAATAAAAGGATAACAAATGGATACATTAGAATAAATACTATTTCAAAACATAAAAATCGTGTTTGCTATAAAGTAATATATTTTACGAAATATTTGATTAACTACACATCATTCTCCGCACTTAGAAAACCATTAAATGCGACACATTTTTAATTACGCAATTATGTTCACTGGGATGCGATGTTTAAAATAAAAACACGTAATTGGACCAAGAAAAACTAAATTTTTTCTCTTACACTGAGACAAAAAATATGATCTGCAATAAAATAATACAAGAGTGTTAAATTCTTATATTTCTCTATATTGATACAGATCTTCGTATCAATTAAATATTGTTGCTGCAACGATGATACCTTTAAACTCAATGCGTTTAATAGTATCGAAGGTCTTGATTATGGTATTATTTTTTTTTTAAATTTTCACATTTAGACAGTGAAAATTGATTTTGATCCTTATTTTCGAAAGGCAATATTCATTGTTTTCCAAGTTTTTCTTTTTGAAAAAATTGCGTGAAAACTAAATAGCGATTCAACAATTATTTTTGTAACTTAACAAATGTCGACTAACTGTTTAGAAACGAATCACAGTTTTGTTTTCAGCATAAATAAAAAAAAAGAAATAATTGAAACTTATCAGAAAGGAAAATTTAATTTAATTTTTCTATTTTTAAAATCCTGTACAAACTGCAAAAGACTTTTGTTTTAATGTGATTAATCTGTTTATACAAAAATCACTGTATTTCTTAGTATTTCCAGAAAAACGTGTGCATTTAGAAAAATTTATTTCTAACACAAATCCAATCATCACCACAACTTGCAAGATAAAATATGTTTTCAATTTGTACTTATTTGTTAATAGCAACAGTGGCTCGTCCTGAATTTGCTCCTGAGTTAAGGAATAGAAATAAAGACTAAATAATGCTGTTATTTCAAAACATTTATGCTAGAAATCATAACTTGTATGAATACCATTGCCAAATCTACAAATTTTTGCCTAAAAATTTGTTAAATTTAGAAAATCCAGAGCCAATTCAACTTGTTAAATCAAAAACAACAGCACGAACAAATATTGCACAATTGATGATTTATCATAATCAATATTTAATTGTGGAATGAAAAGTTGTTAGAAGCTAAAAATACGAGATTCGTCACTTGCGTTCATTTTTATTAGATGTTACGTCAGATCTAATTTCCAAAATCACAGGCCCTCTTTTTCATTTTTATTCTAATGAGAAGCTATTATTTTTGCGTAAATTTTTTTTCAAGGTCTAAAAAAACAGAGTCTAAAAAGATTTTTTAATGAAGCCTAGAAGAGTTTTTGAAAAATTTATACTTTTATTTGTAGTGATAATGACACTGTTAAAAAAACAAAAAGTCCATTTCTCGGCCAAAATATGCGTCGCACGAAAATGCGTATAGTTTTTCACAAAATAAGGGCATTTTTTAAAATCCAACTTGCATTGAGCAGCAAGTGAACAAAATCTGATAAATCTGTTTTTTGAGAAAATTAAAAAAATATTATTTCCTGTATGTCCAGGATGTTAGTGAGTCGATTATTGAACTTAAGTGTAGTTTCTTTCCTTGAGGATATATTTGAGACTTGTTAAATCTATAAGCTTGATCTTAACTTAATAGTTTTATATATTTTTCTTTTAACATATAATAAATAATAAAGAATGTAATAAATCGATTTTTTGTTTGTTAATTTGATTAGTTTGACATTCCGAATGATTGTAATAGCCTCTTTGAAATTCAATTTTGAGATATGACTTTCTAGCTATACTAGATCTTTAAATATTTAAAAATAACCCAACTGCATTTGCTTCCATGATATTTTTTTAACAGAAAATTATTTTATTCTTTAAAGAATGCAAGAAAAAATGTAAAGAATAATAAGTTGTACACTTAACCAAAAAAATGAATTGAAAATTAAAAAAATACGCTATAATTTAAAAAAAAAACGGTTGAGAAAGGTAGTCTGTAGACTATAATTTGCGTTTTATTAGAAATGTATTTAAAATTATTGAAGGTTGAAGTGTTTGTACTTTAAACTAAGAAGGGTTCTATTATTTTAAAACGATATCTATTCTATGTCGAACAAAATACGTCATTTAGCGCAAATTTTTATGACAAGTAATAAATTTGAAAATTTAGTAACGATAAGAACAATTTACATTTTTAAAAAAAGAAGTTTTTATTGTTATCTCGTGGGAGGGGACATCTAAAAAATATACTTCCCCTACCTTTAAAACGTGGTTCCGACAATGTTTAAAAAATTTGCTAATTGAAACAATGTGATAATATTAACTGCAGATGGTGAAACTTATCATATTACTTAAATCAACTTACATGGATAAAAAATGCAAACATTGGAATAAATAATATTCATAAAAATTAGAATCGTGTTCGTGATAAAGTAATATATTTTACAAAATATATTTAATCAAAACGTTTCAGAATACAAAAATAATAAAAATCAGAGGAAATTTTGGCAATAAATATTTTTCTGATGGGGTGCACTTAGATATTATAAATCGATATAAAATCATTTACGCTGGATGACCACAACATTTTTAAGCCATCATAAAACTTTTTGTTTAAAAACAATTTTTAAAACATTTGTTGTCCAAGTTTTTGAACCTTGAAAAATGGCTGATTTGTAGTACAAAATTCACTTAAATAAGTAAATCTATCACAACCCAAATCTTTCTTCCAATTATCCTAATCAGAAATTGGTGGTATCTCTTCAATACACCTCCGCTTTTTTTAATTAGCCTAACTTAATTATTATTATTTGTTTATTTTTATTTTAGAAATCATTTATCAATATTAATCATTTAGAATTATGCACGCCTAGATGCAGTTTTTCCAATAATTCGTGTGATAGAAAATAAAAAAGAAAAAACATACATACAGCATTGTAGATCTTGAAAAAGAATTTTTTTAGTCAGTGGAGTAGCATCTGATATTAAAATCTTTACGCACATTAAATTTATTTTTAGATCAGTCAAAACATTGTCTCGTAATTATAAGATGTTAAAAGGAATGTTAAGTAAAGTAAAAATAAAACTTATTGAACTCAGAAAAAAATTTGATTGATTTCAAGAAATGTTAAAGCAGAAAATATGCGAGCAGAAATATTTCTTCAGTTTGAAGATTTTTTTTTTGATTTAAGGAAAGCAATGCTCAAGAAAAATAAATATTTATTTAAAACTTTAAAATATTAATTAAGCGAAATATATTTTTATTGACTAGAAGAATGATTTACTCTGATTAGAGTATTCCTTAATGTAAAGAGGTATGGCTCAAGTTCAAGAAGATAAGTATCACATAGAAACAAATATAATTGAAACTAAATAAAAGTTTTTTTTTAAAGTAAAATATATAATTTTCTGGTTCAATTAAGTGCACTTTAAGTTAGAAAATACATATTTATTTGCAACTAACAAATGCTTTTTGACAAATCTACATATTCATATTGCTCTAAGGTTTGACATACTGTTCGGATAACACTCGTAAAAAAGATGATGACATATTAATATTAATTATAATAATAATTTGGAATACACATATAGAATTTAAAAGAAAAATTTTATTTTGAAAAAAACCGCTTTGAATACCTGGCAGTAGTTATTTAAAAACTTCTTTTTTGCAACTTTGTTGACCTATAATTATCAAAGGCGAAGCGCGAGAAAAATATTGTATTAAGCGCGAAGCGAGAGAACCAAAAGTTTTATTTATTTAATTTTTATTATTTTAGTTATTAAAAGTATTTAAAAATTGTAAGTTTGAGACTTTTTCTTTAAATCTCCTAAAAGAAGGCTTATGCTTATGACATTATTCGTCGAATGAGCCCTAGTAGATATATTCTTTATACTTTTAAGAAGATACATTTCTTTGATTGTCCAAAGTCTTTTTCAAACTTTCAGGCAGAGTGCCCCAAAATTTTTTGTAATACAAAAAAAAATAATTATGTTTTTTTAGAATTATAATTAGAGCTTCAGCTAACCCCATAATGCATAAAACGTAATTTCTTTTAAAAAGGTGTTCTTTTCAATTTTATTCAGAATCGTCAATATAAGGTACATTAATTTGCACCTTAAATTTTCTTTTTACATTTCGCTGTAGAATACAAATATCAATTATTATTTTTAAAATATGATGCACAAAAATCTGTTTTACAAGGCTCCTAAAAAACCGATGTTATGATGATTCCAAAAACAAAGGATTTAACGCATAAAATGTCAATGCTGTTTAAGAAATCTGAATAGGATATTATTAAATCGACTTATGGGCTGTTGAACTAAGTTTGAACCCCGAATGAAAAAATATCGCTCTCACTCAATTATTATCAATTTTAGTCATCGTAAGTTTCAAGGATACTACTTTTTAATTTTAAAGATTGCTTTAGTTAAATATCTTATTTTCTCTGCCTAAAAAATATGTCTTTGTTTCAAAGAAATAGTATCCAAACATGTAATTTATTTTAGTTAGCATACGTATTTGTTGTCTTAATCCAAAATTGAATGCAATTAAGTAAACAATTTACTTGTTTCAAAATAATTGAATGAAAGAAATGATTTTCTTTGTAGCCAAAAATTGGTTTTCAGTTTATAATCTTTCAGTTCTCAGTCCTTCTAATGTTTTTAATCCAAAATGGAATAAAACGTTCGGTTCATTATAGCTGAATATATTTGTCTGATATTATTCGAAAATTAACCTGACGTGGCCAACAATGTTTTCTCATCAGACTTTTTAATCCGACAATTATTACTCACGATAAGCAAGTAAAATAATAAAATAAAAAAAAAGCTTCCTTGGTGCTGCTACTCTTTTTACTAATGTTCCTTTAGATCTTGTTCTAAAAAGTATTAAAAAAAGATGTCCTGATTTTAAGAAAGTTAATGCTTTAGCTTTAGATAAATTTCAAAAGGAATAAAATTCCTTATGGATAACACATTCTTTGATTTAAATCAAAAATTATTCCATACATTAGTTATGTCGATGGCACTTTTTTTATTATCCCTAAGGATAAGTATGAACAAACAATTAAAAACTTTCACTTAATTCACAAAGGATAACCATTTACAATTAAAACGGAAAATAATAATACCAATCACTTTCTGAATTTTAGCATTATAAACAATGATAGTGGTCCTATTTCTACAAATTAGTTTCGCTAATCAAACTACCATAGTCGCTTCATTACTTTTCTTTAAAACTTTGTTTTCAACAAAAAATTACTATCATAAAGAACTTAGTAGATTCAGCTGTTTTGTTTTCTGTGAATGCATTTCATAAAGATAACTTAAAAATTGTAAAACATATTAATTTTTGAATAATTTTTCACTAAGATTGATAAAAGGATTAAGCTAGGCAAGGATGCATTAGAAAGCATAGAAAAACCTAACATAGTTTACCGTTTTACTTGGAATTGTGAAAAATGTTACATTGGAAAAACAAAAGGAACCTTATACATAAGGCTAAAACAACATTAAGATATTGTTAGAATAAATTATGATAATGTCCTTTACGACCATTTGCATAATAAACTTATTGACAATATTCCTCATTTTTTGCAATGTGATGATATGGAAGTTTAGGATCAAGAAATTAATCCGACAAAAAGAGCCTTGGCTGAAATGGTTTTAATCAAAGAGGAGTTAGTTGATTGCCTTATTAATCTCTTTATGAATTGCCTTATACATTAATTTTCTTTATTTTCATTAAAATGACTGCTATATTCATTAAAGGAAGTTATCTTTCTTGTTTCTACTTGCACAATAACTTAAACACGTCATATATTATTACATAATAAAATCATTTTTAAAATTTGTCGCTTTTGAAGTTATCCTTATGGGAGCAGGATGCAATCGCATCCTGCTCTCATAATAATTAATATGTTATTTTAAAACATTATAAGTCAAATTTATTTTTATCCTATTTATATTGATTAAAACCATTCTACACCATAAAAACCTTTTTGGAAATTTGAATATGGTAAATATAATTTTTCTCTTTTCCAACTTAACCTCTTAAGTACTTATAATTTTACTTCTAACTATTAAAAATATAAATAATTATTTACAGAACTTCTTCATAACAACTTATTCAAAAATAATTTTATCTTTATAAAATTCATTCTAACATAAGTTGGATTTTATTATGAGTTTAATAAGATTGCTTTATTTTTTCACACCTTTTCTAGAATATATTGCTACCAATGAGATAAGTTTTAAAAAATGTACATTTGAGATTTTTTCTTCAAATCTCCTAGATTACACTAAAGTTGATGAATTTTTAAATTATTTTTAAGCGAATCGATGGCTGGGGTGTTCAAAATTTTTTACTTACTTTCATGCATGTCGCCCAAAACTTTTTTGAGTCCAAAAAATGCTTTTCTTCTAAATTATACTTTATTTCGCTGGCCCTATTAAGTGTAACACCTACCTTCCATACGTAAGAAAAATACGTTTTTGTATAATTTATTTAGAATTTCACAATAAGCTGTAAAATAAAGATACCAATTTTGTTGTGATTTCAAAAATAAAATTGCTTTTAAAACATAAAATGCTACAACATATCAATACTTAGATGTTGAAATAAGTTTTTAAAACAATCTATTATTGTTTTATTGACATTCTATTTTCGAACCGAGCAAAAAGAGTTTTGGCTTTTTCCAAAATTTTTAACTTTCCAGTTTAATTGAAGTGATAGTTATATTTTTCACTTTTGGTTCACTTTTCATTTAGAGTTAGGTAAAAATTGATTCATGCTGAAAGACGTCATTATTTAAACAAATTTGTTTATATTTTTAATAATATTTTCCTCAAATATTGCTTAACATTTAAGTTACTTAATGTTGCTATTTTATATTATAAGTTGCTACTACTTATTGATTACCTTGCTAAGGGAAAATTTGACAAAAATTTGAAAAATTCAGAAGAAATATCAATCTCAAAAGTCGCCAATCTTTAAAATAATTTTTCAAACCAAAAAAGTAGATCTATTATGGATTTCTGAAAATATTGACGAAAGCTTCTAAGTATACTTTAAAAAAAATAATTAAGTTTAAAATTGTTTATTAACCAATAGTTATTTAGAGTTTTAGTTTCTGCTTTCTCTTTAGGGAAAGGATGCAATTCTTATTTATTTCTAATGATCAAGGTCTCATTTTATTCTTTTAAGGATTCTCTACAATTCTATTTGGATAATGTTAATTAAAATTTAAAGTATGATTATTGATAAGAATAATAACCGTATGGTTTCTCAATTAATTTTTCAAATATAATCAATCCTCATAAAAATTTAGAGAATCATTCGTAGAATAAAATGAGCGCTTGATCAATAGGATTAAATAAAAATAGTATCCTTTCTCTAGGGAGAAAGAAAAAACTAAAACTTTAAATAACTACTGTTGAATAAAAAACTTTAAGATAAATTATTATTTCTGAGGTGTGCTTAGAAGCCTCTATGAGTATTTACAGAAATTAATAATAGATTTTTTTTGTCGATTCAATAAATTATTTTAAAGATAGGCAACTTTTGATATTGATTGTACGCACTGTTCATCCTTAGTGCAGTAGAGAGGTCTAAGCGATAATAGAATTTTTTTAAAAATTATTTTCTTTTTGAATAGCAATAATTTTACCTGGATGTAAGTAAAAAGTGGAAAAAAGTTGAATACTTTAGAAAAAACCCGAAATATTCTAGCATTATTAAAAGAGAATTTTATTATTGATAATAATAATAATTATAATAATATTTAAACAGGTATCTTATTTAGTTTCGACTAATTATGTACTGACTTAATATAATTAATAAGTGAGCCCAAAATGAAAGCTTAAGAGAAGAACTGCAAGTTTCTAGAATGATTCTAAAGGAACATGATTATAAATAATAATAAATTATTTAAATAATTATTTCTAAAACAAAATCGGTATTATCAGCAGAGTTGTTACTATTGATCAGTATAGATGTCACTGTACAATCTGTGAAAAAAGAAAATTTAAAAATATTTAACGTTATTTTTGACGCAATATAAAATAAATTTAAAACATTTTTAAATGATATTTTTCTGAAAAAAGATCTTCTATAGATCAAAACGTTAGAAGACCTTTTTCATAAAAATTTAATTTCATAATTATTTCTGTTAAATGTATTTATATACTGCCTGTATATAACTAAATAGTTGAAAATAAGTTGAAAAATTCGAAAAAATGGAGACTTTCTACTTCTATTCTAATAGAAAATGTATCTAAATAATAATAAATTATTTTAAAAATTTATTTTTAAATAAAATAATCCACAAACAGTAGTCGGTAATATATTTCCAAGAATTTTTAATAAAAAACAGTCAAAAAATCAAAATTAGCTTTAAATAATTGCATCATTTTTGGATAGGACGCATGGGTTTCGTTTTAATCTAAAAAACTAACATTACAAAGAAAAAAATTTAATTTTTGGAAAAACTGTGGAAGGTACGAAAAAAAAATTAATTAAACCTAAAATGATGTACAAACTGGTTATAAAATTTTGTCATAAAAGTGCATGAAAAATAAATAATTAATGTTTTGGAAAAATAACCTAAGCTATGAAACAAATGAATTAACAAAGATTATTTACCCAAAAATAGATATAAATTTTTAAATTATTTTAAATTAAAATTAAAAATTAAATTAAATTTTTAGAAAAATGTCTGACCTATTTGACTTTTCATATTGCTCAAATACCGCATTTTTAATCATTTTCAACTTGGAATGTAAGTGAGGATAGGGCTTTAGTGCCCTATAAAAAACTGAATTGATAACACTGAATTCTTAAAACAAATTAGTACTCAATAAAAATCTAGACGGACGTGCTTTTCTATATCTTAAGCATTTACATTTTCAATCTATATACCAGTCGGTATTTTATTTACACTTATACATTATGCCACATGTTTCAAAGATGGACTTGAAAGGTGGAAATTGTGTGTTTTTTTTAAATTTCTTATTTAATCAACCGCTTTGCTCCGCATTAAAGGCTTATAACTTTGTTTTCAAGAATTCCGACTCGTATTTGAAGACAGGTGCAAACAATGTCATAAATTCCTATTATGTAATGCAACACAAGACAGAATTTTCTTTAATGTCAAAAATTATATATTTATCGTCACAAATATTCTTGGTTAATAAAGATACCTAGAAAGTCTATTGTAAATCTAGGATGGCGCATAAAACATAAAAATATTACGCAACCTTCCTTGTTTTATTTTATGCAGTAGCGGGTATGCCGTTCCCGCTCGTATCTTTGGAGTTCGTAATTCTCGAACCACTCATATCTTTGGAGTCGAGTGCATATTTTTGTTAAATGTTAATCATAGACTAACAGAGGCGTCTCCACAGTCCACAGCTGCAGCATGACCCAAGATCATCTGGCTTTTCTCAAGATCTACCAATTTTTGCGACGATAAACTGAGAGCCAATTGATCAACCCTCGAAAAAAAATCTTCGTTCAAAGGCTCGGAGAATCATTTTTTCTGGTATAACTTGACAGACCTAGAAATACAAACTATTTCATTGAAAGTATTTAAACTAAAAAATTTCGAAAACAGAACAAATTAAAAACTTTGAAAATGAATAACTTAAAATTCAAATGATATTAAATTACATTAGTTCTTTTGAATAAAAAATAATTTTTAATATAATAGCACTTTTAACTACATTGAATGTTTCAAAGTCAAAGCTGCTTTAATTGTAGAATTAAAATTTTTTATGTCATTAAAAAAAACGATTAAATTTCATTCATTAAACTTCTTAAAATATAAAAATGTATTATTCATTACTTTCACCGTTAAAAATGTAAAACTTTTTTATGATAAATCCTTTAAAATTAAACTATTTAAAAAAAACTTTTTAAATAAACAATAATTTTTAATAGAAAAGATTTGAAAAACGGTATTGCAACTAAAGGGGAGACATTATTTGCATCCGGGTTAACAGATTGTTAAAATCTTTATGTATTTATTTTTGGTATATCCGCTGGATATAATAGTTTTCTTAAATAATAAAGTCTTTTTAACATTTTTGAAACTAACAAAAACAAAAACTAAACCTTCATTATCTTATTTCATAATTTTCAATTTTATCGTCAATTTTTGAATAGAAATAAGGGTCTCGACTTTAAGGGTTCCTTGCGGCTTAAATCAGGTAAAGGGTTTTTACCTCCATAATCTCGAAATCTCATTAAAATAATAATAAAATAATCTGAAGAAAATCAAACAAAACATCTGCTGTAATTCCCAATACAATACAAATAATAATTTTTTTTTAATATTTTTATCCATGTCTTGTTAAATATAATTTTTTTACTTACTGACTGATACACCTGAATTGTCAGTATTAATTTATGTAATTATTCAAAAAAAAAATCATAATTGTATCATTCTCTATCATGCACATTAAATACCGGAATTGAAACATATATCTTAGAAATCTATTTAAAATTACTTCATTTCGAATAGAAATTATTCCAAAATTATGAATCTGCAGCTGTAAAACTTATAATTTGAAGAATTTTATAAGAACTTTTTTCTACATTTTTAATTGTAACTTATTAACTTTGCAGGACTTTGAATTGCAAATATTTTCAACCAAAGAGTTTTTTAATTTAAAAATATTTAAATAGGCAGTTGGTAATACTTTTTTAACTTGGCGCAACTAGAAAATGTACAACTAAAAAAAACATTCTAAATCACATCTCTAAATTTTAAACAATAAGAATTGAAAAATATGGAATTTCAGATTTTCGGCTTTGACTCATTTCGAAAAGAAGTGCAACATTTTATTATTTGTAACTATAAACAAGACGATTATTGTTAAAATTAGTATTCAATGTTTTACAACAGCTAAAGTGTGAAAAAAAATCTACACTTTAGTCGGTCTGTTTATGCGGAATTCTGAAAGCCTAAACGTCGTCTTATTAATAAAACAACATAGTAGAGAAGAAAAAACAATTTATTTTATTAGTGAACCACATTACATTACCTAAATCTATGCAAAAATTAAATTCATTCTTATTTTTAGTTTTTAGGCCCAAAATTATCATACATATTTCGAGTGCCAAAAAGAAATTTTCAGTACGCTGAAACAAAAATCAGAAAGATGAAAGAAAATTGCATTTATCTGGATAAACGGTAGAGCAGAAAATATTCAAAGAAATCTTGCTACAGTTTGAAGAAAATCTTTGTTTGGATATTTTATACCATTTTTTATTGTGGAACCTGGCACTAGTCATCTTGAAATATATTCTTTGGGTAATGCTAATTCTACTAATAAAATATTGGATTATCTCATATTCTCAGGCTAAGAAACATTTTTTCGTTGCAAATAGATAACACTCAAAAAAAATCATTTATTTGAATCACCTCACGAATTTGTTGTCGGAAAACAAAATTCAATACAATTAGGTAACCGATGTTCTTGGCTCGAAGTAATGGAATCAAACAAATTCTTCTCATTATAGCCAAGAATTTGATTTCAGTTATTTGGAAACACATATGGAATAAAAACTCCAGTTTCCATTAGTTGAATATAATCCTCTGAAGGTACTAATCTTGGGGTTACTGGACGAATATCGGCTCGGTCATTTACGTTTACTTGAACCTGTTCATGATTATCAGGACAATATATTCCACTGACAAATCGAGTCGTGTCTTTTACCATATCGTAGAATCCTTGGAGTGGTGGCCTAACAACATAAGAATCGGTAATTACGGTAAAACCACGCTCTCGTGTTTTCGCTAGAAGACCACGACCAAGAGCAAGGCGTTCTTCATATGGCATTGTAGCAAATCTACCACGGTCAGGAGGAGGCAATCTCCGATCAACTTCAGGCCGAGGAGCCGGTGGCGGTTGACGCTGTATGCCAATTCTTTGCGGAAGTGGGGAGTGATTCAAATATCCTAACTCTGTAAGAAGAATTGGAAACGGCTAAATCAAAATATAATTAGACAAAAAAAAAGAGGAAAACGAAATTAGTTTACACAACGATAACAAATTATCCACATGGATATATCGCATCAGGCGTTTTATAAAAATTCAACGATTTTCATATTTTGCATCTTCATCTAGGAAAGCGGTAAAAAGATCTGAACATTACAGGCGAAAAATATTTGTTTGAGTATGATAAGGAATAAATGTTCATTTTTCTTTATTTATAAGGTTTATTTCAAGTCATATTTACAATTGAAAAATAAGACCACAATTTTTTTCGTTTCTTATATAAAAAAAGACACTTTTTTTTATTTTGCTTTCATATGCAAAATTTTTAGGTTAAAATTTTTTTAAAGTGGAAAGAATATATGATTTTTTCAAATTAAAATACTTGTTATAGTTTTGAGAATATCTCACAAAAATTTCTGAATGGAACGTGGGTTATTTTTTATCAGACAGCTTTTTGCGACCTTTTTGTGTTGATTCTTCAGTGATCTACATCGATTCTAA
>JAAAKG020016518.1:0-45760 GCA_010014905.2 Druon quercuslanigerum
TACAAGAGGTGGCCCTTTACCAACTTTTTAAGAAACCCTATAAATTGCAATTTATTACATTTCGTATTTCGCTATCCAACAAGAGGCATCAAGTCAAATATCAAGTCAAATTTTCGATTCGCTTTTTATGAAAAATAGCGTACGTATACAATATCTTCTAAGTTAAAGGGCTGTGGAAGACTTCAGAAAGTAGCATTGCTGCCTTCCTTAAGCCAACTAACTCATCTCGCTCTGAAACAAGCCAAGTGCAGGATCATCCGAGATCGATCTTTCAATGCAGGGCAAAGACGAAACCCTGTTTTTGTATGGGTTCCGGGGGGAATGCAGGTGATACACTGTAAATCCAAGCTGATGACAGCCTACCAACGTTAAGGCGGTCTCGCAGTGGCTGTAGTTGGGACCTTAGAGAAGCGGCTGACATAGGGGTCTAAAGCTCCTGTAGGAGTGGTGAAGTGCAGCTGTAATATCGCTCGGCATCAAATCAGACTAGTTTTTAAGGAATATCAATCATTTTAATTGCATAAAGGAATATTTATATTGGTTGCTTAAAGTGTCAAACCTAGGCGCAGGTGACTTATAAAAATCCCATGCATCTAGTAGAAGCGTAAAGCAAAAAAGATCTCTCATTGGACATCAGTAAGTAGATGTTCTGTTTTAGAAAAAGGTCCTTTCATCGACAGCCTACAGCTCTAATCTTTATTTTGCACATGCAAAATAAAATTCTGAGTTCTGGTATTGTACCAGGCGATTGGGGAAAACTAATAACTATTGTGATTCACAAAAAAGGGCATAAATTTTGATACTAATAATTACAGACCAATCTCGCTTTTTAGCAATATCACTCAAATATTTACCCAGATATTGGCTGAAAGGTTACATAAATATTTCGAAAGCAGAGGGGTAACGCCGGAAAGTCAAGCTGGTTTTAGAAATGGGCGTAGTTGCACTGATAATATATAATATATTAAGATACTTAGAACAATGATAAACCTCTACGAGAGCCTCCTTATAAATTATGACGTCAATGAAGATCAATCTAAAGGCATAAAAATTAATGTAGGAACATCACAGGAGAAGTCACTTAGTCCAATTTTGTTCCTACTTTTTATAAGCGACATTGAAAATTTTTCAGAGACTTCGGGGCATCCGGTGTGGGGTTGGTAGATTTCTGGCTAATTTCAATTTTAACATTCGCCGGCGATATTGTAATTTTTGGCTGAATCCCCAAAAGATGTTAGGTTTAAATTGAATATTTCAATTCATTACGGTAATTTAAATGATATGCAAGTAAAAGTGGTAAAGACTAAAATTGTGCCTGTCCTTAAAAATCCAAGTACCACAAAATTTGATCAATTTTATGTGGATGAACAAAGAGGTTGAACAAGTTAAGTGATATTGCTTCCTAAGCCAAAATTTCCAAAGTATTGGTTGTTACAGTGAAAGCGCAAAAGACCGCATTTTTAAGACTAACATAGCAACTGGCGTGTTGCAGCAAAAAATTTATAAGGCAAAGCCAAAAATTATAATAGCAGCTAATAATATTTTAAATTATGTAACTTTAGAGACTTTACTATATACAGCCGAAATTTGCTCACTAAGATATTTTGATGTTATTAAAACAGTTCAAATTAAGTACTTTAAGTCGCTTCTTAATCTCCCACGCTGCGTTCCTAAGTACACGAGAAGATTAGAAATAAATACCCGAGTTTTAGTGGTTTTAAATAATTAATATTAAAATGACTTCAAGAAGAAAAAAGGTTACCCTGATCTGGTGGCGGGAAACAAGACGTAATTCAATTAATCAATGATTCTTAAAAAATTCAAGAAATCGTCTAATAATTTTAATATTACTAATGCTATAAATTTTTATTTAATTTTATTTATATAGGTTTCCGAGACGGAAACCGATTATTAGTACTAGTGAAATCACAAAACACAAAAACGTTTCGAAAAAAATTATCTCTCTTTGTGAAGCACAGTTTTTTCACATATATGATCAAATACGGAAATCCATAAGCATCAGCAAACTCTTTTGCAGGAAATCAATTCATCATATTTTTTTCGTTAAAATCTAAGACCGTTAAAAGAGAAGTCAAAAATTCTAAAGAAATTTCGAAGCCTAAAGTCTATAAAGAATATCAAAGGAACCTGAAGCTACACCTCTGGAGACGTGAACAGGATGACTAGAATCGCACATGGTATGCCTACTTAAATCATGGAATGTATCTGCCCCATTTTGTTCAACAGGAAGCAAACAACGACTTAGGGTGCAACCACTTTATCTGGAACCGTTGACTCGGGATATCCTTAGAGAGACGTTTTATCGCCTCTGTAGTGGTTCTTCGCAGTCACCGAACTGCTTCATTTGCTCACGAGGCAGAGCTACCACGTTATATAGTACCCGCTCAATCCGAGTAAAACAGATGCGGTTGTATTTACCAGGACAGCCACTGGAAATAAAAGAACAATCTAAGTATCTAGGATTCGTTCTGGATAAGAAACTGTTATAGAAGGCGCACCTGTAAAACAAGTGTAAAAAGCAAGTAACGCCTCTCTGGATCCATATGAGAGCCATAGGGGAAAGCTGTGGCTTGAAACCGCGGACGCTTATGTGGATCTATACATCCAACTTGCGACCCAGGCAAACAGTAACAGGATACTAATTATAAGAGTCATCATTGGTTCATCAAGTCGACACCCACGTTGACTTTGAAGCCCCTCCATCTCAGCATCAAGACCGTGGCTGCGAAGGCGGACTGGATATTAAACATGATAAACGAAAGAAGAATCTCGACACTGCGGATCTTAACCGAATGTATGCAGATGCTGAGCATACTCAGGGAGAGAATGCCTACTCGCTACCTCTTCGATAAAAAGTATCGAGTAAGTCTATCCACGAAGGATGAATGGGTTAGTGGCGACCTACACGTTACAGGTGATGAAGACGGCTGTTTTACAGATGTCTCCAGGAACAAGAAGAATGAAGGGGCTGGAGTATATCATAGAAGGAATCTAATGGGCGTAACGATCGCGATGGGGTCCTATGGCACAGTTCTACAATCTGATAATATGGCCATGCTGTAGTACGCCTAAAAGGCAGAAAAGTATGAAAACAAGAGAAATATCTGTATCTGCTCAGACATCAGGGCTTTTTCAATGGTCTTGAATGAAACAGCGATCACGTCACTATTGTTATAAGTATGCTTTAAAGTTTAAAACAGCTAATGACAGGAAACCAGATGACTGTACTGTAGATCCCAGGACACAGCGGCATCAAGGACAGTGAGATATCAGACAGACAAGAAAAACTAGCAGCAAGAAAAACTACATTCGATCCAAGTCGGTTGTGGGCATTTGCAGTAGGTCAGTCATTGCGTAAATTAACATTTGACTGAACAAGAAATTTAAAAATGAGCGGGAATTGGCCTCTGCTTGCAGAGCGGCTAAGTCACTCTTGGGATGAAAGCTAAACTCTTACTAAGTAAACAAAATATTCAAGCTCGGATCGGCTTACAGAAAACCTCTTCTGTCATCTGTGCGGAGAGGATGGTTAGACTGCAAAAAAACCCTGCCAAGCGATTGCGGGTTAACGTCTAACACTCACAGACAAGTCTATGCTTCAGGAAGTCAGAAATATCGAAGAACAGCATGGTTACGGTCCTTTCCCTATAGAAAGAGTTTTGGAGTGATGCTTAGGATCACAAGGGGGTGCAACAAGTCCACCTCAGCGTCAGGGGCTCTTCTGATCTTAACCCATAATAATCCTGTTAGAGATATGGGGTTCAATCCCTGAGCCAGTACGTCTTGAAGCTTTTCTCTGTACCTTTAGAACGTTTGTGGTTGTTCGGATTCCACCTTAAGCTATAAGTCGCACCATCGTACATTTGGCTGCAACTCAGTTCATGATCAATGGGGTAATAAAAGCTAGCTTCACACAATATGTCAAATAAGGCACACAAAATGTCACCTCCAACTCTCGCGGTCGCTGTTAAAGTATAATAGCGGTAAAAGACGAATTCCAAATGACACCATGCTCGTAATGTTTTACCTACGACACTATCGCAAAAGATTCCAAGCATCGTAATACCAAGTGAAAGTTTAAAAAAATATAACAATAACGATGAAAATCTTTTCCTAAAGTCTAAATGATTTTATATTTTATATTATATTATATTTTATATTTTAGGAAGATTTTATTTCACCTTTTATTTATTAAAAAATAATAAAGCAATTAATTTGCTGTGGATTTGGATAAATTTTGCATAAAAATTCAAAAACAAAATCCAATGCATTTTTGGACCACCTTATGAAAAATTCGTCTTTTGGATGTAAAGTTTCTCCTATTAAATTAAAAATCTAATTACTTTGGGAAAAAGCTTCACTATTTTGTTAAAAATTAAGGTTTATGTTGAAATCTTTTGTTTGTCGGAGATTCATCTGTTTCGTTGTCAACTAACTTTTTAATTACGAACTCATACTTTGTGCTGGAAAACTCAAATATTTTGTTTTAAATTCATATATTGAGTTGAAAATGCATCCGTTTTATTTTTGTAAAACAGCTCTAAAATTTTAAATGCTCATAACTTCGCTAAAATGAGCAGTTTCTTAAAAAAATGCTTTGAGTTTAAACAAGACGCTTTAATCAGCTTTAACTTTCTTTAAAAAATGATCTAAATTTTTCAAGGTAAAATGATAACAAACTTGTGGAGAATTAGTTACCACTGCATTGAATAAATTACATAATGTTAATTACATTTTCTTTCTGCGTCATCAAGCCTCAAAAATGAGGCTTATACGATTAATGCGGGAGACGAAAAAATATGAATTACTTTAAAAGTATAAATACACAAAAGATTTATCTTATAATTAGTTACGCTGTTCTCAACATACATAGTTAACCTTTTTCCTTCATTTAAGAAAATGAGGAATCTTTATATTCCGATCTTCACCATTATCGTTATTCTGAATTCTATTAGTAAGTATAATACATTATTATAATCTTCTTGTTACTTAAGGCGCATCCTCATTATTGTATTGGAATAACGAAATTGCAATACATGTATTGTAAGTTTTGTAAATTGTAAAGTCACCATTCACCTTTCCAATACATAAATTAGAGCGTTTGTAAGACGAAAATGGCGCACAAGGAAATCACGGAATTAATGTAATTCAAGGAATATACCTAATTGGAAGACTTTCGGAAATTTACGAAAATCATGACCTTTACGGAATTCATAACTTTCACAGAGTTTATGCTAATAAAAAAATTCACGAAATCTATGGTATGAGCGAAATTAATGAAACTAACTCTTTAAATATTCAAAAGAAATATTCAATGAGGAATTCAAGCGGAAAATATTATTACTCTAAACGTTTCCCTCCACGTACTCAGTCCTGCCTGGCAATTTTTGCATAACGAGTTCCAGATATTAAAGCGCAGTTAACAGGAAAATTATCCTCTTTTTTGCAGAGGAGAGTTCTCAGTTCGACTGTTTGCCTAATGGCGACCCTATTCCTAACGTTCATAATCAATCGGTTCATCATCATCCTCCTGTCGAGCCTTTTCTTCGAGCCAGGACCAGGTCTCCTATGAAGAGTAATTCTGAAAAAATATTTGGATTTCCTCTTCAACATCTTAGATATATCAGACTTATTCCAAACAACAATCGGAACCAGGTATTCGAACTGCGAAGATACACTTTTCCTCAGGATAAACCACTTGAATTGAGAAGAGATCGTGGTGCCCCTATGCCCATGCCGCTCGAAGAGCAAACTGTTTTAATAACATCCGCTGGTGACGTCTTGGCAATTTTAGGGCGTAATAATACAATTCTTCGTGGAATATATACGCGCATTAATGGCGTTTCAAAACGTTCGAAAATAAATATAAACACCGGTGAGATTTACGTGTTGAACGGAAATGAATTTAAAAATACTCCCATGGGAAACAATAAAGCAATCAGTAAGAATTTTATGATATTACATGTAAAGGAAACGTAAACCAAAATCTGCCACACTAGGGTGGAGTGAAAATGATTAAATAAGTCAAATCGTTTAAGTTAAGCAAAAAATATTTTCCCGATTGCTTGAAAAAATTATGGCGGATTTGTAATTTACAGTTTTTGCTAGTGAATAATGATAAAAAATTATAAATTTACAAAAATTTTGCTTAATTTAGAATTTTTTGAAAATAGCCAAGGAATATGGTTTCTGTGGATTGGGTCCTACACACGTTTTTGAAAAAGTTAATTGTATTGAAACTGAACCAAACTTACAGACGCAAAAAATGATGGACTTCATGAAAGAATTTTTTAACTTTGGGGGGGGGGCAGACTTTTGATGCCCATATATGATGAAAAATATGTCTCCAAATAAATCTAAAAAATCCTTTCCCGAATTCTATACTAGTTTTTTCCTCAGCTCAACCGATTCGACTAATTTGATCATTTTCACTCCGCCCTACTCCACACTCTAAATAAATGTAAGAAAATGTAAAAGTAAAATACTTTATTCTTTCGATTCGACGTCGGATTAAAATCAAAACAATAACTACTAATCATAATAGAAAAAATAAATGTATTAAAATTTTCAAAGCTTGAATCTTTCTTCATTTAATAATCCTCTTTTTCAGAAACAGATGAGGAAAGTTTTTTCTATAAGCATAAGAAATAATAAAGGCGCGTTTTCAAGGAGAGGCGGAATGTCAACCCACTCAACGTCTCTAAGACGTTCAATGCCCTAAAGATGTTCTAAAGACGACTTAAAGACATGGAAGTTTTTAGGACATGTTTTGGATTTAAAAAATTTACTATTAAATTCTGTATTTATAATTAATCTCCTTTTGTAAATTAATCTATTTTGTTAAAAGTTATTTTATTTTTGACAGAAAGTTTCATATTTTGAATTAAACATTTGCCTTTTAATTTGAAAATTTTGTAAAGGAATTTTAGAAATAAAATTAATCTATTTTTTTAGTTAAACTATTTTTTCAAACATTATTCTAGTTTAGGCAGGAAGGTCACTTATTTAAATTCTGAACCCATAATTTAATGATAAAATTTTCGATCTAAAAGGCGAATTTTTCTTAAAAAGATGGATCTTTCTGTCCAGAATAGAATAATCCTTAACAAAATAGTTTAATTAAAGAAAAGAGTTTATTCTTGATCCCAGAATTTAATGGGAAAATATTCGAATCAAAAGGCAAATGTTTAATTCAAAATATGAAAGTTTCATCTTTTGATTTTAACATTCGTCTTTTAATTTGAAAATTTTGCCAATAGACTTTGGATCAAGAATATTTCTCGTTTGGTTAAAAATTCAAGTATATTGTTAATCTTTTTCATAGAAACATCATTTGCAACGAAATTTCAACCTTTTGAATTAAAAAAGCGCCTTTTTATTAAAATTTTTTACTATTAAATTTTGCTTTCAGAATTAATCCTTGTTTTTAATTAAAATATTTTGTTAAACATTATTCTAGTTTTGATAAAAATATCCATATTTCAAATGAAAAATTCTCCTTCTAGTTTGCAAATTTTGCCATTAAATTCTGAGTTCAGAATCATTCTCTTTTTTAAATTAAAATATTTTATTAAACATTATTCTATTTTAGACAGAAAAATATATTTTTAAAATTTTGAATTCCCCTTTTATTTCGACAATTTTCCCATAAATTCTGGATTCAGAAAAATAATGAAAAAGGTTAACAATATATTTAAAGATGCATATTTCTGTCTAAAAAAAATATTGTTTATCAAAATAGTTTAATTAAAAAAAGAGATATTAATTCTGATCCTAGAATTTAATGGACAAATTTTCAATAAAAGGACAATTTTTAATTGAAAAAGGTAGAGATTTCTGTCCGAAATCAAATAATGTTTAACAAAATAATTTAATTTGAAAAACAGATTGATTCTGAACGCCTAATTTAACAGCAAAATTTTTTAAATAAAAAACTAATTTTATATCCAAGAACGAGCATTTCCTGCGAAACAGACGATAGTTTATCAAAATAGTTCATTTTTCGACCAAGAAAGGTGATTTCTTAGGAAAACTATTCAATCTTCAACAAAAGTGTCTATTGCATCTACTGCGACCATTCTGAAAAAAACCCTAAAAACAATGACCACGAAAGAATCTAGCTGTAAGTTAAACAAAAACATAACCTTGTAATTCCTTCAGGTAATTGAATATTTGGATAATCTGGAATTACATATAATTAATCTATGACTATAATATTATACATATTATTAAAATTTTCTCATAAGGAGAACCGCAGGATTTTGCTAGGGACGGAATAGATAGGAAGATCTGGCAAAAGTCTCGTGCACCCTGAGGACACGGAGCAGGAATGCTTTTCAGGCTATTAACCAGTGAAAGCTTGGCATCTCAAAGAGCGCCGATGATAAGGACGATTAATTTATCATAATATTCCGGGTACAATCGTCGCAACTCCATTACAAGGTCTCTATACCTCTCTTTCTTTCCAATCTCCTTGGCTATGCTGTTTTTGTCACGTGGTGCCGAAAATTTGATAATGAACATGGTTTGCTTCTCGAAGTCAAGGAGGACTATGTCACGCCTTAAGTGTGTGACAGAAACAATTCTCGAGAATATAAAGCTCCAATATATTCGGCACTTGTTATTCTCGACAATTGAATCTATTTCCCTAGGAGCGTTTAGTGGAGCTATATTAAGGTTAATGCTATAAGAGTGACAGAGATGGTGATAAAGCGCTCTTAGTGCCGCATTGTGCCTTTGTATGTAGGTTGTTCCCGCATGAGTTGGAAAGCTAGATAGCATGGGTCCTAGATGCTCGGGATGTGCGTGGCACGCCCTGCAGCTGTCATCGGGAATGTCTTGGCTCCAAATTTGGCGACGGTATGTAAAGTAGAAATGACACCATTTTGACATGCTAATATGAAACCCTCTGTGTCCGACTTCAATCCGCGTGATGTAAGGAAAGCAAAACTTAGCTCACACGAGATTGACTGATCCTCCACGTTTCTGTGGAAGGTGCTGTGCATCCTCTTATCGAGGATCTGTTCCCGGAAGTTTTTCTCCTGTCCTTTCTGAATCCGGAATTTCAGAAATAAGTACTCAAGATAGATGAGATCTGATGCATTCTGCTTCCTCCTGATACTGAGATTAAATCCGAGTGTTTCAACAGCCGCCTCCGCTTCTTTGTACAGAAACGCTCCTTTGCCCTCTTCTTCGTGCTTCCTGACCATCTCAAGAAGAGGATCTCTTCCATTTGCGACTCTGTGTGCTTTACCCAAAATAATCCTGTTGTGAAGACATTATATATTCAATATTTCGCGATTCTTGGGATAAGGGTCCCCGGCGGGGGCCCGCATAGATGTTGCGCAAGTGGAATTTCTACAAGGGCCCCCTCTAAACAGGACAAAATAGCGCTCTCATTCCAGAGATATGCCAGTACAGGTGCCAGCATCTGCGAAATGAATCCAAGACGACTTCATGATAGCAACCATGAGGGATCTATTAGATAATCCCATGCTGGAAGCCTGTGGATTGGCATGTCTTTGCCATGAGCGGCCCTGCCTGGGTTGCCGTCATGGATTCTACAGGACTTGAGGGCGATCCATGTGGGTCCCCTCAATTTTTCCACCTGGGTATCTACTAAATTATTTCAAATATATATATAATGCATGTATTATGTTAGTGCCTTTCGTTGGACGCAGTTATTTACAAGGAAGTACTTTTCGTGATGCTTTAAAAGGAAACGTTACTCACAAATCTATCTCGACAACTAACAGCAGTTATTGTTTTACAGAATTTCTTAGGTCGGAAATTGCTTTACTCGTCAAAACCACCACCTGGCCGGGGGTGGCTAAGATTGGAACCCAGTTACAAAATGTCTGCCACGTAAGTGCCTTTTATCGCGACACGTACACCGCAGTAAACCAAGTTCGTGGGTCACACAATTTTGACTCAAGAATAATCCGCTACTTAACACGACACCGAAGGAGGGGTGGGGTCACGTGAGGGAGAGGGAATTTTTCTGAAAGTTAATTACACTAATACATAGTGATAAATAATGTACAACCTAATCTAGTGCTTAACCTAGAGTCGGATCTAGGCTTAACGGTAAGTCCGCTTTAATCCGTTTATGCGAGCCGTCCTCTCTCTAAGTTCAGACGTTAAGTACGGCTTCGGTAAAACAACGAAATCGTGTTTTAAAGATATTTTAAAGTTAGTACATTATTATATTATATACACACGATATATTACAGAAGTTACAGAAATATGTCAAGAACAGCGGGATAATGCCGGAAGGTCAAGCTGGTTTTAGGAAAGGGCGTAGTTGCACTCATAATATTTGAGGAAATTGCAGCTTTTTCTAGAATTTTCAGCTTTTCGTGTACTTCTTACAAACAGTAAGGTAATAATTAATTAAATGAACCGAAAATAATTTTTCAGACGAATTAATATCGTTCATAACTATCTGCTCTTAGGATATAAATGCTTGAAATCTGCAGGGTGTTTTGATACTTTAAGCTCTGCTTTGACTTTCTGGTTTTTGACATATAATACATATTAAAATTAATTTAAACAAAAAGTCTTCCAGTAACTTCTTCAACAAAAAATTACGTTTATTGTGATGCATGAAGAAAAGTTTAAGAATATTTTAAATGTCTGTTACATTTCATAAAAATATATTCGCAAAAAAGAAAAAGATAGTTTATAAAATGAGTCTCTCTCATGCTCATTTATTTTTGTTACAAACAATAATAATTTAATACCCATTAATATTAGTAGGGTGTTTTAAGATTTGGATTGATTCTCTAGGTTTTCTTGAAAAAGTATTGTACGTTCTTGCGATGATAGACTTTACCACAAAAGCACGGTAATTTACATAATCCTGGATCACTGAGAAGTGCCTTTTTGTCTTTGGAATTTCAATAGAAATTTTCCTATTATAGCAGGTGTTTCAAATATGGTTTGAGTTTTGTGTTTGTTAAGAATTTTTCCTATTTGTTTTGTGAAGCCTTGAATGTAGGGTAAGATAATAGTCTTTTTTCTTTCTCTTTCTTTCGTAGGTATCTATTTGTATGGGTGGGTTTTCCGTAAGCTTTACATCCTAATCTGTTATCAGATCTTTTGTGAAGCAGGAAGTCCAAGAAAGCCATTTTTCTGTTTTGTTCAATTGTCATGGTGAACTAGATATTAGGATGTCATCGAATGATGTCACTGAACATATTTTTAGACTATTGGACCATTAAATTCCTTATAATTCTTCACAGTTTCAAATTATCAAAAAACAATTAAATTAAATACTAAATTTTAAAAGTTATCATGACAATTCAGGAGACTTTAACTAGCGTATACTTTTCAAAAGATAAGTCTATCAAAGTTTCTCAAGGTCAAATATTAATAAACGTGCGAGGAGTAAACCACCACTAAATACAATAAATTATTTGATACTGAAAGATAAGAACTTTTCTATGTATGCTCAAGGAGGTGAAAAATATAAGTATCTCAGAATAGTCTATATAGGTAAAACATTAAATTAATAATTAGTTAAGCTGTTTCAGAAATTCTGCGTTAAACTTTTTTTTCTGCAATTCAAAAGAAATGATGAACCCTATTACTCTGATCCTTATCATTATTATTATTCTAAATTCTACTGGTAAGTAGAATAAAATATTATAAACTTTATGCTGTTTGCAATATTTTGCGATATTTTTCCAAGAAAACATAGAAAAGCCATTATAGAGAACATAGAGAAGCAAGTGTATCTTCACTTTAATTAAAATTTGGACCAAGAGTGAAATTTTTTCGAAAGTATCGCAAATTTCTAGTATTACTGTAAGATTTTCTATAAAAATATTTTTTACTTAGTAGTCCTATAAAACAGACTTACGAAATCTCTAAATTGAATTTCTGTTAAAATAATAAATAAATTTTTGTTTGAATTTGTACATATTTTACTTAAAAAATCAACAACAAAAATTCTAATAATCTTTCGAGCACCCTATTGACCGTTTGTAATATTATACCTTTATTTATTCTTGGTTTGTGAGCATTTGGGATGTGCCGTCTGCAATTTTTTCTGTAGAACTCTAAAGTTTTAAATGCTTATAACTTTGCAAAAATGATTGTTTTTTGGAGATTCTGCATTCATATTTTTTCCGTATTTGAAAAAATAAGGAACCTTCATTCTCTGATGTTCAGCGTTATTGTTATTCTGAATTCTTAAGGTAAGTAGAATAAATTATTCTAATATTTTTGCTACTTAAGAGCCATCGCAGATTATCACAAATTCCTTTTTTTATATATCACTTTTTTACATTTTTTGAAATAAAAAACTGGAATTGGATTTGAAACTGCAACTCACAATGCTCCCAGTGATCAGTATAACATCTTTAAACACTTTTCCTAATTTCCTCAAAGTCGTGCCTTTAAATTTTTCTACGAGGAGTTTATGGGAAACCAACCTAGTTAAACTAAATGGAAAGCTCTTTCTTTTTGCAGAATTAGGTTTACAGTTCGACTGCTTGCCTAATGGTGACCCAATTCCAAGTAATCCCCGTCGTGAACCTTCTTCTTCTCCTGAAAAACAATCTCCAGCAAGACCTCTTCTTTCTGCCGAGCCTTCTGATATTGCAAGGTCCAGGTATCCTCTTCCCCGGCATTGTCCTTTATTCAATCTTGGATTCCCAATTGATCAACTTAGACTTATAAGGCTTATTCCACATAAAAATCCGCGCCGGGTTTTTGAAATTCGACGATACACTTTTCCTGAGAATAAACCACTTGAATTAAGAGGAGCGCCTGGTTTATCTAAGCCCATGCCAATCGAAGAGCAAATTGTTTTAACAACATCCACTGGTGATGTATTCGCCATTTTTGAGCATAATAATAGATTTCTTAGTGGAATATATACGCGTATTAATGGTGTTGCAAAAAAGGCGAAAATAAAAATGAATAGTGGCGTGATTAACGTATTGAGCCGATATGAAGTGTTGGAAATTCCCATGAGCAACAGAAATCCTATCAGTAAAAATTTTAAAGTATTACATGTAAACGAATTATAAAAGTAAATTACGTTAATTTCTGTAATCAAATGCCAAGTCAAAATACTATTTGAGATATGATATGAGATATTTAAAATACTTTTTAGCGTTTTAATTGATGGAAGGTAAAAACTATTTGGTTAAATGTGATAGGGGTAGTTTGTATGATTCTTATCGCATCGATTATGCAGCTATCGAATTATTCAATTAAAAAGGATTTCTATCTTCTCCAGATACAAAAGCGGAAAAAACTTTAACAGAACAACCGGTGTTGTTGGTAAAATATTCTCATAACTATAATAAGAGGCACCTACATCGTTTGCGCCTGCATCAACCGTTAGAATAATAAACTTATGTTTATTGGCTGGAACATAAAAAAAAATTAGCTAATGCTAATTATTCACCATTTCTAACTGTCAAGCATTGGTTAGCTTAGTCGATTCGTAATCTTGCACTAATAGCGTATTATTTTTATGAGTGTCCAAACTGTGCCGGCGCTGAGAACCTTAAACTTCTTTAAAAAAGAGCCTACATCGAAAACTTGAATAAGGATATTGAATATTATACAGTGGTTAAACGTGGATAGATCAAATTTAGAAAGTATTGTCGCTCCAGTAGATAAATTTATTAACAGCTTAAATGTAGATGTGAATCAACTTCATCGATACGATTTTCTTACCAAACAATAAAGTATGTATATCAATAGCGTAAAGTATCATGATTTAGTGAATGGAGTTCTTGTGCAACTATATTTTGCTGAAAACCACACGATTGATTTATAAAATGATTCTCAAGGTAAGCATTGGTGCATCTCCATTAAAGAAAGCTAATATCTTCTTTACGAGATAAATTAGGAATTAGTGTAAACTTTGTTATATATATTATTTATATAGATGGTTGGATTGGATATATGGTTGGATTGGATATATTGTTGGATGGTTGGACGATGGTTGGATATATAGACGGTTTAGCAGCACACTAAAAACCTTGATCGACTAAACTAAAAGACATTTAAAAGACCTTCATATTGAATTCTCTAATAATGACGATTACCAAGCAGAATAAAAACTTTTGAGCAAGAGGTTTAACAATTGTATTAAACAAATTACACTAAATGGTGTTTTTTATTTTCGTTAAAAATTTTGGCTAGAAGAGGTGTTCACCTTTACTTACGAAATTCATAAATCAGTGTGTTTAATTAACAGCATTAAGGTTTCCAAAAAGTGACAGAAGTTCATTACGCCACGCAGTGGCCGCATTTCTTCGTCGTATAGAACCTTACGTTTTATTTATTTTCTCATTTAACATTTATAGCTTATTATGGAAAAAAATCAGAGAACACGTATTTTCAAAAACTAAAGATCGCTTGAGGGAATTCTACTTCACTAATACATAACTGTATAAGCTGTGATATGGTAGATTTTCTACACATCACAAAATAAAAATAAAACCTCCTCACCCTGATTTTCTGGTAAGGACTCCACTTCATCAGTCCCTCAGAAATTTATAATAATACCGAGAAATCAAATAGGCTAACTTAAAATATTCGAGGACCGAAACAACAGAGTGCATTTCCAGAGCGACCCGACACAATTTAAAATGACCGTACGAAACACCCGCGTTCACATAATGTCGTACAACGTCTACATCTGCGTGTTCACACTAACGCTTCTCCTTAGAGACGCTCGCCTCAAGTGGCTAAAGTCGGATCTTGAGTCGGGCGTGTCCCAACCTCCGGGTGTCGCAGGGGTCTCGGACGGCATCACGAACCACTAAATTTAACTCTTAACTACCTGCAGTCCCAGTTGCAGACGCGTAAGGCTCGGGTTTTGAAGCTGAGCACACTTCAAAGAGATGAGGGCGGCCACCTACCCTGGAACTATCGGGCGCGGTCCTCCTTTCTGTGGTCCATGTCCATGTTTCTTTTTCTTATTGGGTTCTTGGGTGGCTAACCCTTAATATGTAATTCCATACCGTTCAGGTAACAACGCCTTTCGTTACTGGTAGTAATGCTGCTGCATTCTGCGAACAGTGAAACATGGTTGCTGGTTGTGACCCCCCCCCATTGTTCGCCGTGTAGGTTGTGATCCATCATCTCGTCCTGTTTGTTGGGTGGCTCACAGGCTGCCGATAGTCTAAAACCTCGAAAAGTTGCAGACTACGTAATTTTGCTGAAATATTGCAAGAATTTGTATTTTCATTTAGTTTTCTAAATATAAATAGATAAAGCCCGTTCAAATGTAAGCTTTCATTTTAAATGTAGCCGCATTTTTAATGTAAAGTTTGCAATTATTGTATTTAGGTCGTAAATTGTGTTTTAAAACTATTTAATGCTAGTACATTATTTCATTATATAGAAAATATAACGACAATTTCTTTATCGCTACAACCCTTCGTTGCAAATACAAGTTGGTGAAATATTGAAAAATCTGAACGGTCTTTTAGTTATATGGGCATCAGATCCGTAACTGGATGGTGGTTCTTCACAAATTAAAAAATAATTTAGTGAATAAAAAAAAATTAATCTGAAAATATTGCTTTTTTGTGTTTAGGATGGCAATCTGCAAAATGTTTATACTTGGTGCACAAAGAAAAGAAAAACAAAACGCTTGAACGAAGTAAATTATACATTATCTTTCTGCTCTAGCATTTCTGTTGTCTTGTTCAAGATGAAAGTTGCAGGGCAACAACTCTCGGGCCGAGATCAGAGTAACTTACACACAAAATATAAACGGAAAAAATCTCCCCCAGCGTGCAATAGCAATCTGGACATTTTTTTCTTTTTCCGCTATTAAATATGAAGAATTCTGGGCAACTTTTACTTTTACACAAGATATGGTAAAATTATACATTAAATATAATTAATTTCGAACGTGACACTATACACTTCCATATTTTAGTAGATATATCCACCCTCGCAGTAAAATTTTCCCCGCCCTTAGGAACTATCAATCACATTTATCGAACCAAGTCTCACCTTCCGTCAATTAAAACGGCAAAAAATATTGCAAATTAAATATAATCATAACCCACAGATTTTCAACACTTTACTGAATATATCCACCCACAGAGTAACATTCCAGAATCTTTAAGAATACCCCCTATCACATTTAGCGACTCCAGTCTCAGCAATAATCTATTGAACCAGTCTAAAATTCAAATTTAAAAGAATCATCTCAGTAAACTTTCCAAGACTCTTCTTAGTATATCTATCACAGCGGTCATATTCCACGAAACATAAAAAATATACCAGATGGTCTTGATACCATCTGGTTGGGGTAGGTGGTCGACAGTAACTGGAGAGTGTTGGAAGATTCGAGATGGACCAGAGAGAAACTGTTGGTTTTCTCTGACCCAACTTTCTCTCCGCTCTAGAGTTTTGCCTTGTTAAGTGTGTGCTAACGGATCCGGAGTTCGCGCGCGAACTTTCGAAACTTAGCGGTAAAATTCCTGCCAGTTGTTATATAGTCAGTCATACACTGAATGCGGGACGCGTACGGTCTTGCCCAGCCTATCTTTATGACGAGTTGATACATTCATCTTTTGGTCTTATGATCAACCGTTGGTTTTGTTTTACGGTTCGCATCAGCTAAAGCTCTCGCTGCATTATACAGACAACAGTTTATAGAGGCCCATAAGTCGGATTCTTCGGGAAATTGTCCATGAAGGTCTTCATCAATTTCAGCCAGATCTTTAGGCTTGGGAGAAACCTGAGTGTTGATGTTTCTCTGGGTCATAAAGCATCTGTCGTCCTCTATCGAATGCCTGCCCACGGTTGGTCTTGTCACCTCTCTTTCTCTGCTGCCGGTTTTTCTGGCTCTGGTAGAGAAGGCGCTCCACTTACATAGCCCCTTTTTTTAAATACTTTGGTATGGTTTCGCAGACGTTCACGCGAAAAGTGCGATAGCTCTGGGTGTTTCTCGTACTGCAGAGCATGCAGTCCCCAGATTCCGCTAATCCATAATTACTACAACTGTGTATGGCGCTATCATTGTTGCTCCCACAAAAAGCTGGGGAAAAGGGTACGTCTAACCTTGTAGAGATACTCACTTTAGCCGTTATATTATCATTTTTAGTAACCTCTTGGCCAGCTGTCTACATTACCAAAGTTGCACCTTTGTCTGGATGGACAACAACAAAAACAACACTATCTACGTTTTGATCAAGTAGAACGAACGAAGCAAGGAGGTAGGACGGCAAAATAAAATGAAAAAAAAATTTCCAGTCGAAATACTTCACTAGAGGTGCCTGTTTCTAAATATTTTCTTTGCATCTCCGGACAAAGTGCAGAAACTGATATACGGAGACAGGTCTTGATAATAACATGACAGCATGCTGCGTCAGCCTACTCATTAAACTCCTTAAGGCTGTTTACAACAGAACAGTAGAATCTCCAATTCAATGTAGAGGGTGGAGGGGGGGGGGGGCTGTACATTGATCTTCTTATGATTAATGCATCATTTCATTATGGCCGCTTCTCACATGAAAACTGATCTTTTCATAATCAGGCTCCACCTGGACAACAGAAGCAACACCAACAGGGAGTACAAAATGAAAACTACTTCATTGTACATTATGGATGTCTCTTATTTCAAATTTAATCCTATGCTGATAAGACTTCACCGTCGAGGGAACGCCTTTAATATAAGACCGGTCAGAAGCTTCATTTAAATTGCAACAGAAGACCTGCAGACTCAAAATTTCTGCAATTCAACTGACACCTCTCCCCCCGATATCCTACCGTTTTTAAGTTCTACTCTTAAAAATTATTATCAATGACGAATTCTATAATATGGATGAAGATTGCATCGGATTTTTAGAATCTTCAAAAGAAAGTTTTTGCTATCAATCAGTCACGTAACAAGTTATAAAATTGCTATTGGATAATCAATCTAATGAATTCTCGAATAAAAAAAAATAGAGTTTAACCAACATATTTTGGTAAAACATAAGGTAACAAATATTCAAATTTGTGTGTTTTTGATAAGAAAAGGCGTAAGTAAGTAATTTTACCTTAGCAATTTAATGCGATGGATTGAGAGAATTCATTAGATAGGCTAAGAAAATAAATAACTATTCTATGCTAATTTTGAAAAAAGTGACATCAGAATAACTATAACTGATACCAATAACCTAACTAAAAAATTAATATAATTTTCTATTTGTGCTAGATATAGGCGCTCGCAGTAAGTGAAACACTATCGCAAATGTCAGACCCAATCTGCAGTGACCAGATAACACCAGTAGCGAGACTCCCGTCTGCCGACAAGATAGTGAGAAGAGGACAAGAGCAAAGCCATAGTGCATGTGCGATGTCATCAGACTATGGTCGCTCGCCTGATAAACACAATCCGCTCGAGATAAGAAACTGAAAATTAAGATACATAATGTGTACAGCAACGCCCATAATCATGATGGCCGCCGACTCCAGACCGGGTAAAGTCAACTACAATTCTTGCGCATTATTTGTATATTTTTAAATTCATTCATGTGTAAATTAAGATTGACAAATCAGGGGAAATTGCAAAACGTCAATAAGATTAAGCATATATTATAAAATTAGGTTAAAGGCTAATAGTAGAGTCTGCAATATAATCATATAACTTTGTGAGCTGACCTTTTATCTTGGAATCCAGTAAATACTAAATTTTAAAAATTAGGACAAAATTATATATTTAAATTCGAAATCTTTACTATTGTTAAATGCAGACTGTCTGCTTTGAAACTAGGAGATGCATCTAAAAGAAAACATACTTTCAACTTCACACAAAATATTTATCAATAATAAAATCTTCTAATACACAAGTCCTTGTACAATTATGATCAAGTATATAAAACCACATACACATATACAAGTCAAAAATCAAACCTTGAGTACGAAAATTTTGACTGCAAATAGCATTAAGGAGAAAGAATAAAATGCTTTGAACAAATTAAAATCATCATCGACAATGATGATTTTAAGGAGGGAGGACTGTTAAATTACAAACATTACACAATTTGAATATAAGCCTAAAAATAGGCGCCAAGCTACCTTATCCCACGTCGGGGAACATAGTAGTACCACCAATTATGCACGCGCATTAACGGTTGTCTCTGAGTTTGAACCTAACTATGGTAACTATACTACGGCTGGTAATATAGATACCACAAGATACTTACAGTGTTACCACAGAGGGATAAGTCTTTAGAGGATAATGATGGTTGATCATTGAAACTTTCATTGCAGATTCTACCAACAAATAATAAACAAATAATCAACTTGTCATTTATTGCTAATATTCAGCCAGTAAAGACAAGATATGAAAAGGAAATCAATATAGAATTCATAAAGGCAAGAAACGAGAATGACTTAGGCATTCCACAATGACTACGAAGTAGTCTTCAACATCGACCGAAAGTTATTTCACATACATTTGCTGCGGGATCCTTTCTAAGGGACTGATAAAGAGGATTGATTGCCAGTCTCCGGGAGTTGACTGTTAATACATTCGCTGATCGAAACAGCAGAGTGCACTTCCAGAGCGATCCGCCACAATTAAAAATAATCGCCCGAAAAACCCGCGCTTGCATCACGTCGTCCAACGTCTGCATCTGCGTGCTCATATCAATCGTTCTCCTCAGTCGCAGTCGCAGAAGCGTAAGCGTCAGGTGTCGAAGCTGAGCACACTTCAAAGAGATAAGGACGGCCACCTACCCTGTAGCCATCAGGCACGGTCCTCCTTTCTGGTTCCATATCCATGCTTCTGTTCCTGATTGGTATCTTGGGTGGCAAATCCTTAATATATAATCCTTTAAAGTCCAGCTGACAACGCCGTCGCCAAGCCAACAGCACAAGTTTCAAGTTTCGTCTTGCTCTCCGCTTACTTCCGTTCCTTTCTTTTTGACCCTGAGTATTTCCGTGTCTAGACCATTGATTGGTTCGTTAAAGTGTAGAAGGCCTGGTTGATTGTTTCGACCAATGTGTCTTCAAACAACTGCTGTCTCTTTACTGAGCCCGTCTGCTGAGCTACTAGTCCTCTGATTGGTCCCAAATCTCTGCTTAAGATATCACTGCTTACTCGTCTTTGCCAGTGCAGTGTCGTGATCACGTCAGGATACAGGGTTGGTCGTGTCTGCGACGTACTGTCATCGACGCAGTTAGTGGAGCGGGGGTTGGTGCTGTATTTATTGTGCCAAAAATTAAATTGCACCTTTTTGAACCTTAAAACGAAAAGGAGCAGTTTCCTCGCAAAGACTTTAATTCTCTGTCATGGAAAATAGACATATTGTCTATTTCTTATGAAAACGAATTCAGAAACTAACAGGTTAGACAATTCAAGCGTAAATTTTAAATCTTTCCCGCTTGAGAAGGAAGAGAAAAATTTTAGAAAAGGGTACATTCATTCCCCTTCCTATCGCCTTTTATTACTCCAGCCGTAGAAAAAGAAACAGCGGCAAGAAGTGTATTGTTTACTTATTCTATTGTTATGTTTAAGGATTTCCATTTATAATATATTTGTACTTGGTTGAAAAATTAAGTAAATTATACATTATCTTTCTGCTCTAACGTTCCTGTTGTCTTGTTTAAGATAAAAGTTGCAGGGCAAAAACTCTCGGTCAGAGATCAGGGTAACTTACTCACAGAAAATAAACGGAAGACTATCAAATTTAAAGGATTATAGGAAGCTTTTACTTTAACAAAAGATATGGTAAAATTGTACATTAAATATAATTCAGTTTGAACGTAAGAGTATATACTTTCAGAACTTTATCCAAATTTATTATGGTTTGTACGTTAATTTTATTGTTCAATTTAATTTCATATTATTTACCTATTTTTGTGAAAAAGTACCTTGTTTTCCCGAGTTTGAGAGCTTTTTTGCTAAGGAAACCTACAATTGTCTTTTGTAAATCAACATCAGAATTTCAATTGCTAAAACTTCGCTAAAATGTTTTTTTTTCAAAACTGTATTTTAGGTATCTCCATCTGACCATTAAATTGCTTAGAATTCTTCACGGTTTTAACTTATCAAAAAAATAATTAAATTAAATACAACATTTTTAATGTTATCATGACCGTTCAGCAGACTTTAACTAGCGTATACTTTTCAACAAATAAAACTGTTCAAGTTTCTCAAAGTCAAATAGTAAGAAACGTGCTACGAGTTAGCCACCACTAGATTTAATAAATTATTTGATGCTTAGAGATAAGTATTTTTCTATGTATGCTCAAGGAGGTAAAAAATATAATTATCTAAAAATAGTCTATATACGTAAAAGATCAAATTAATAATTAGTTAAGCTGTTCTAGGAATTCTGTGTTAAACTTTTTTTCTGCAATCGAAAAGAAATGATGAACACTATTACTCTGATCTTTATCATTAGAATTATTCTAAATTCTACTGGTGAGTAGAATAAAATATTATAATATTTTTGCTTGTCACCTTTTACTTTCCTTTGGTTTGAAAACGTTTTTTTTATTTGTAATTTACAACGGATCAAAGTACATTTTGGTGATTTTAAATGAGCTACATTTTTTCGTAAAAGCAATTTCTTCTTACGACTTTTTTTGATATAATAGGTCAAACTATACGATAAATTATGATTAGTTTAAAATTGTGCACTTAAGAAAGATCTACACATTTTTTAGAGGTGAAATTTTGACAAAATGTGCAGTTTTTATTTTTTCTTAAAAAATAACTATTATAAGAGTGAAAAAACCTGCCCGGTGAATGGGCACATTCTCATAAAAACTTTGCTCATTTAATTTCTTTTTCATCTTGTGTGTGTGGGGTTTAAAAAAATTTACTTTTTAAAAAATTTGATAAACTTATGAAAAGACCAATAAAAAATGTATAAAATTCAAAAAATTATATTTTTCATTTAACTATATCACAGTATTAACATATGGGATCGCATGAATTCCCATCTAACACAACGCTGCTGAAGGTTGGGGACCTTTTCAGCATACGACCCTAGCCAGCTATGACTGGGTTTGAGCCAACCCTGACCCCTCCCCCCCCCCATCACCTCATAGGCTGTATGTGTAACGTTTATGTTGCAAAAGTAAAGTTGTAAATGAGCTGCCCATCCAAGAGTAAAGTTGAGGATCTTTTGTTCACGGAGTTATTGTGTTTAATATTCTGGTCAATTTCTCTGAAAGTGCGTTTCTTATAATATTGTTCATTACTTATAATTTTCGCCTTTCTGAAAACAAACTTATGATCATAAGTATGCGAATGTTGCACTAACGCGGTGCCTCTAGAATTGTTTTTACAATCATTTTTATCCTCTCTAATTCTATCTTTGACATAGCGTCCGATTTCACCTATTTACACGTGGCCATAATTGCAAGGAATTTGATAAACAAAATGAGTTCTAAGTTCGAAAAGAATTTTATTTTTAAATTTAGTAAAGCATTAAAAAGGATCTATTTCGTATTTGAAAGTTACACGTAAATTAAAATTGTTAAAGTTCCTTTTATAAAATCTACTGAGTTCGTTTACGGAAGGTAGACCTATAATGATGTTTGATCCAGAAAACTCGTTTTAGGTAATTATTTAACCTGAGGTTGTTTTCAACGATTTTTAGATTTTTGTTTCTAAACTTTGTATCTGATAGTGTCAATGCTCTATCTACAACACTGTTAATGACTTATATCTTATCTTTAAATTCTACGTTAGAATTAAGGTTTATATATCTACCATACAAGGTATTTTTCTATGCTGACTGTTGATGCTAGTTCCTTCTGATTTAATCAATGTGATGTCTAAAAAATAAATACTGTTTTCTTTCTCGATTTACGTTGTTAACTGGATGCGTGGGTCACAACGATCACGTCACTATTGCTATGGTTATGCTTTAAAGTTTAAAAAAGCTAGTGATAGGAAACCAGGTGACTCTTCTTTGGATCCCTGGACACAGCGGAATCCAGGGCAGTGCGATATCAGACAGACTAGAAAATCTAGTAGCAAGAGACAATTGCATTGGACGATAGTCAGTTGTAGGCATTTCCAGTAGATTAGTCATTGCCTAAATTAACAGTTGGTTGAAGAAAAACATCAAAATGAGCGGAGATTGCAGAGAGGCTAAAATACTCTTGGGGTGAAAGCTAAACTCTAATCAAGCAAAGAAAATACTGAAGCTCGGAAGGAACGAAGCCAAAGTGGTAACAGAAATTTTTATAAGACATGAAAATCTCGGGCATCACAGAGATAAGGATCGGATTAAAGAAAAGTCCTTCTGTCGTCTGTGCAGAGAGCATTATTAGACAGGTGCTCATACCCCTAAACAACATCGTGGAAGCTTCCAACAGAAATTTTTAACAGTTTACAATTATGAATTGTTTGATTTCATATTTTATTCACAGGATATAAAGTTCTAAGTTTTTGTAATTTTGCATTCGCTTTAAGAATACACTCATTATTAACCATATTGATCGAGTTTCCTGAACTTTTTCCCCCACTATTTTGTAAATTCCATCAGGAAATTTTTGCATTGAAACATATTTTGCCTAATTTTAGAGATTGTAAAAGTTGATCAATATTTGAAATTTTCAAATCACATATCTTGCAGAAGAACAAAGATATTTTAGCAAACTTAGCGGCATTTGAAAGGGAAATAATAATACTTAAAATTTTTATATACAATTTTTTTAAATAAAAGAAGCAGGGATAGTACATAAACATTAAATATAGGCAAAAATCACGGTTTTGTAACTTCTAGGTTAGAATATTTAAAAATCCTGATTTGACAGATCTATCTATCTATTCTACAATTTGCAAGTCGAGCTGTTTAATATTTAAATTTTTCGAATAAAAAACAGTAACATTGTACCACAAAATATGAATTTTAAAGAAATATAGTTTATTTATTTCGACCAATAGCACATTAATTTTGACGCAAGCAGATATATTCAAAACAAATAAAGATTCAAGACAGAAGATAGAAAAAGTTGAATGTCTATAATAATTGCGTACCCCTTTAAGTGTAAACCTTAAAAATCAAATAAATTAAAATTCTATACTTTTCCGATTTAACAATTTCCAATTCTTGTTGCTTCATCTTTTTCCAGCAGTTTTTGTTGTAGAATTTAGGAAGAGAGAAGAAAGGTCGCTCGCTTCGCTTGCTAGTTTTAGCGCGCCTAGAGCCCGCGACAGTTGGTTCCCACGCTTCGCGCTCGATAATATATTTATATCGTGCTTCGCGCTTGATACTGTATTTCCCTTGCGCTTCGCGCTCGGTCGTTGTATATTCCCACAGATTTTTTAAAACTAAACGTCAAACCATTGATCATTTTCATAAATGTATATTTTTACAATTATTAATATGCATTTCTAATAAAAATTTTATTGCTCTTGGTTTAAACTAAGAGTTGTAGCTGGTTATTGTTTTATGCTGAGAAGGTCACTATCCTTTAGCAGCATCTTTGAAATACTGTGGTATAGTTGAATGAGAAATATAATTTTTGATTTTCTATTATCTTTTTATGCTGTCAAAATTTGACATTTTGATTTTTCAAGAAAATTCTAAAAGTTGTTATGACAATCTTATAGCGCATTAAAAAATCAATATTTTTCTTCTTCTGAGTTTTTTTTGTATCGTGCATTATTTGGCTCAAAATGTCAATTTTCGGTTCTTTTTTTGGATTTTGAAAATGCTATACCTCCGAAAATTTTCGTTTTTTCGAAAAATGTCGCAAGACGAATTGTTCAAATTTTAGAGTACTAGAAACAAACGCAAATATAATTTTCACATTTTGTAAAAAATGGTTTTAACAAATTTCAAAATGCGCTCACTTTTCGAATTTTTATTCAAAATGACTGGCTAACAAACTTGATCTGTAGTTTCGGACACTCAAAGAGTATACTAAAGGCTAATCCAATCTGTCTATTCTTTCGAAAGTTATCCTGCTAACCAACTAAAAATCTACAAACACACAGACACAGAACCACACACAGCCACACAGCCAGACAGACCCATTCTTAAAAACCTATTTTTCGGATTCAGGGGTCTCAAAACGTGGACATTTGACAAAAACAGGGGGAGGGGGGTCAAATTTTACACAATTCTGATACCTTCTCTGGATGAGAATGTAAAAAGAATGAAACAAAAGATCAGGAAAATAGGCGAATATGCTCAACACTGATGTAATATTAATGTGAATGCAAAACTACCAAAACTTTCAACAGAAATTGAGCGGATTAACTGATTTTCTTTTATCTGTTTTTTAATCGTCTCGTCCTTATGTAATTAATATGATGCAGAATATCAAAATTAAATTTCTTATTATTTTGAACATTTCTTATTTCTCTTAACCGGATCTAATCTCTAACAATAGGAAGGTTAAGTGAAGCACGAGAGGCACTTAATTTAAATCCTGGGCTCGATCCTGGGTTTACGCTGTTTACAATATCGTCGAGAAAATAAATAAAGTAATTTTTTATGTTACTTTAAACGTCCCAGATATTAAAGCGCAATTAACAGAAATCGTATCTTCTTTTTTCTTGCAGGGTTTAGTTCGCACTTCGACTGTTTGCCTAACGGCGACCCTATTTCTAACGTTCATCATCAAGAATCTTCTGATTTTTCTGGAAAACATTCTGCGGAAAAAACTATTTCTCCTGCCGAGTCTTCTCTTCGAGCTAGGTCCAGGTCTCCTGTCACGAGTAATTCTGCAATAATATTTGGATTTCCTCTCGAACATCTTAGATATATCAGACTTATTCCGAAAAACATTCGAAACCAGGTATTCGAACTGCGAAGATACACTTTTCCTCAGGATAAACAACTTGAATTGAGAAGAGAACGTGGTATACTTAAACCTGTCCCACTCGAAGAGCAAATTATTTTAACAACATCCACTGGTGATGTCTTGGCAATATTGGGGCGTAATAATACAATTCTTCATGGAATATATACACGTATTAATAGCGTTTCATACGCTCGAAAATAAATATAAACAGCGGCGAGGTTTATCTGTTAAACGTAAATAAATTTAAAGATACTCCCATGGGCAACAATAAAGCAATCAGTAAGAATTTTAGGATATTACATGTCAACGATATGTAAACCAAAATGCTCTACACTAGGGTGGAGTGAAAATGACCAAATTAGTCAAATCGTTTAAGCTGATCCTTCAAAAATTATGGCGAATTGTTACAATTTACCGTTTTTGGAACATGGTTTCTTTGGATAGGGTCCTATACACACTTTTTTGAAAAAGTTAAATAGGCCGGAACTGAAGTTTTTTCAGCTTCCATTTGAGAAGCACCCCGTAATTCTGTTTTTTTTTTTGACGACAAACATTTTCAGTGATGTTCCCAGCGTTCAGAAATGCTTAATTATACATCTTTTGGGCGATTTTGACAATTTGTTTAGACCAAACTTTCAGATGCAAAAGATGATAGTGCTTTAACGGCCAAACCATCTTTTCGTAGGACTAGCTCGTTAAATGTGATAGGGGTAGTTTGTATGCTTCTTGTCGCATCGATTATGCAGCTATACGATTATTTAATTTAAAAGGATTCCTATCTTCTCCAGGAACAAACTTGAAGCTTATTTTTGAGGTCGTTTGGAGGTCAAAGTGTTTTTTAATTAGGAACCCCTATATTTGACATCGGAGTCGGAAAGAGCAGAAAATTGTACGTCTAAAACGGTATCTCGAAAATTTTTAATGATTTTTACAAGGTCATTTCAAGGTCAAATGATAAAAAATACCCCAAGATTAACCCAATAAATGACCGTTAAAATATTGACCTTGAAAAGGTTGTTCTTACTTTTAGTGTTATCCAGAAACAATGACGTGGACGTAGTGAGTTCTGTTTCCTTTGGCGTGTTTGTTGAACGTTTCGATATTCAAAATTTCCTGCATCAGCTTAAAGACACAAATTTATACGCCTTTGAAAATGTTGTACTGTTCTGACGAAAGTCTCTCTTGGTATTGCTGCACAAGCTCGACGAATACGGTCCATCATGTCTTCTCTAGTTGTTGGCCGTTGTGCAAAAACAATATTCTTCAAGTAGCCTTACAAATAAAAGTCAGGGGATATTAGATCTGGTGAGTTCGCAGGCCAGTTAACTGGGCCTCCTCGGCCTACCCACCTCTCATTATAATTTTCATTCAGAAATGCACGTACTATTCGTGCAAAATGGGGAGCTGCGCCATCTTGCTGTAACCACATTCTTTGTCGTGTTTCTAAATCGACTCCGTCCAGAAGTACTGGCAATCGGTCCCTCAGCAATTCTAAATAGCTATGTTGATCTACATTTTTATCAAAAAATACGGTCCGATGAGGTAACCGTTGAGTATGCCACACCGCACCATAAGGCTCCAGCGGTTTTAATAATCAACAGCCCTATACCAGTGGGGATTTTCATGAGACCAGTAGTGGCAATTATGTCTATTCAGTTGACCGTCACTGTAAAATTTAGCCTCATCTGAAAACATAACAAATCTGAAAAATTCTGTGTCATTTTGTATTATTCCTAAAGCCCACTGACAAAATTGAACACGTGATTAAATATGATTCAGCCTTAATTCTTGAACTAAAGTTATGTGTTAGGGATGATAATGAAGAGCATTCAAAATTCTCAAAGCCGTTCTTTGTGGTATACCCATTTCCCTTTCAATTTCCCGATTGCTTATGTGTGGATCAGGATGAACAGCTGCTAGGATGGTTAAAACGCGAGGGTCATTTTCGTCGTATTCGCGATGCCTTCGTTGACGAACAATATGTCCACCCCGGGCTCTTTGAGTCAATTGTCGTATTCTCGTGTAATTGGGATGCCTCCTAAAAAGATACAGTTCAGCATACCGACAAGTCGCTGCACGGTAATTGTTTTGACATTCTCCTAGGATCATTATTATATCAACAATATCATTAGGAGGATAGTCAGCCATGATCAATTTCTGGTTCAACTATGATTTTTTTGACTTTCTTAAATATGGGTTTTTATTTCCGTTGCAATGAAATTACAATAAGAAAATAGCAAAATATCATTGTAAACTTCAAGAATAGCTTCTTTATCTGATTACTACGAAAAAAGCTTCACAGTTAATAACTAAAATTGTTATGCAATCTTGAGCGTTCTTAAAAATTTTTTTAAACATATTTCAACAATGAGTACGGCTTAATACAATATAAAAAATTATTTTTAGTTAGAAAAATTCTCTATTCCAATAATCAGTAAGGGCTACATTCAATATCAAAATTTATCTTTATTTAAAGGGAATCATTAAGGCATCGATTGCTACAGCATCTTGAAAATATGGACTAAGGAAAAACGGTAAGGCGTGTATCGCTTTAATTATTCTATTGTTATTTTCAAGGATTGCCATATGTAAAATGCTTAAACTTTGTGGACAAATAACAGAAAAACAAAACGCTTGAACTAAGTAAATTATACATTTTCTTTCTGCTCTAGCATTCTTGTCTTTTTTAAGATAAAAGTTGCCGGGCAACAACTCTCAGTCCGTGATCAGGGTAACTTACTCACAAAAAATAAATAGAAAAAGAGTTTCTCGTCTTTTTTAGTTTTGGGGAAATCCCCCCCAGCGTGCAATCGTAATCTCGAAATTGTCTTTCTTTTTCCACTATCTTACAATTATATATCCTACAATTATATTTCTTAAATGAAGATTACAATTTTAATTGCTGATAACTTCGCGAAAATGTTTTTTTCTCGAAAGATGTTTTCAGGTATGTCCATCGGACCATTAAATTGCTTAGAAATATTCACAGTTTTTAAATTATCAAAAAAAAATTGAATTCAATACAAAATTTTAAAAGTTAACATGATAATTTAGAAGACTTTAACTAACGTATACTTTTCAACAAATAAATCGATCCAAGCTTCTCAAGGTCAAATAGTAATAAACGTGTGACGAGTTGTGACCACTAGGTTCAATCAATTATTTGACTCTGAAAGATAAGAACTTTACTCTCTATGCTCTAGTAGGTGAAAAATAGAATTATCTGAGAATATTCTATATGCGTGAAACAAGAAATTAATAGTTAGTTAAGCTGTTCCAGAAGTTCTGCGTTAAAATTTTTTTCCTGCAATTGAAAAGAAACGATGAACCCTATTACGCTGATCTACATCATTGTCATAATTCTAAACTCTACTGGTAAGTAAAATAAAGTATTAAAACCTTTTTGCGTTTTGCAATATTTTTCAATATTTTTCTAAGAAAACATGGAGAAGCAATTATAGAGAACATAGAGAAGCAAGCGCTTCCTCACTTTAATTAAAATTTGGACCAAGAGTGTTTGTCTGTTTGGATGAAAAGTGATAAGTAATGAGTTAAGAGATAACTTTTTTGTACCTAATACTTTACAAAAATATATTTTTTTAAGACGGTGTTTTAGATTCTTTGATCGGGTTCTTAGTTTGCTGATTTTTTATACAAAGTTCGAAATTATTAAATAATGGTTTAAAAAAATTATAAAAGTGTGAAATTCACTGAGTAAAGTAAATTATTCTAATATTTTTGCTACTTAACAGCCATCACAGATTATTACCAATTCCTTTATTATATATACCTTTTTCACCTTTTTTCAAATGAAAAACTGGAATTCGATTTAAAACTGCAATTCACAATGCGCCTAATGGTAAGTATTATAACTTCAAACACTTTTCGTAATTTCCTCAAATTCCTCAAAATTACATGCTGTGCAATTTCTCTTAAATATTGCAAAAATTTGTATTTCTATTTTATTTTATAAATATACATAAATAAAAGCAGTATAAATTTTAGTTTTCATTTTTAATTTAAATCTAAACGGTATTTTACTTATACGGGCGGCAGATATCGGTAGTTAACTAAACTCAGGTATGTTATTTAAAAAGATAAAAATAAAATTTTACATTCAAATTCGAAGTTGAGATTTATTCACTTCAACACCAATCCAATTTATCTATAAATACTAAAAATGAAAATCCTCAAAGAGGATTAATTAGATTTAACTATTCTACCCATCTCCAAGATCTACTTTGTTTTTTTTTGAAATGTGCAACATCACATTATTTGTAAATAAATATTACTTAAGCCTACTTTTCATGAATAATTTAATTCTTTCATTATAAGGCCCTTGAAATTAGAAAATGTATTTTTTTGCGGGTAAAAACACAGCTTTCTAGATTCCCTAGAAATTTAAAGTCCTAGAAATTCGATGATTATGGGGGCAATGGGGGCTCGGGGTCAGCTTGATTTTGTCCAAAACTTTGTGATAAGATTCGAGCTGCTCGAATTTCATTCCTGGCATGGCACGGATGTTTAGGTAGGTGCATTTGATTTTTCCGGCGAAGGCCATCGCCAGGTCCATGGAAAGCATCCCTAGGAGCGAAACCTGAAAAATTCGAAATACTCAGTACTGGCTGAATTTTTTTTTTCGCAGGGTGTCTACTCAAATTCTGGAGAGAAAGAAAATGGGAAAAAATTTAACGAAATAGTTTTATTTTTAAGAAAACAGTTGAATTTTAAACTGAAATTATTAATCTGCAACTGGAATGGTTAAACTTTAAACCAAGAAGAGAATTTTCTATCCAATAAGGCTAATTTTCAACCAAAAACTGAACAGTTAATTAATTTTGAAATTTGAACACATAAAAAACGAGTTTTGAAACATAAAGGCGAATCCTCAAACCAAAGAAAAATTATTTTTATAAAAAGATTTTGATTTTTAAACAAGCAGTTGCATATTAGACTAAATTAATTGAATATTTATCTAAATTAGTCAAGTTTATCAGTCAAAAAATAATTTTCTTAAATAAAAAAAGCGAATTTGAAAACAAAATCGTTAAATTTTTGACAAAAGAATTTAACCTAGCAACAAATAGTTAAATTTCAAACCAAGAAGGTTAATTTTTACCAAGAAGATTAATTTTAAACCAAAAAGACTAATTATCAATCAAATAATTGGATTTAAAAACCAAAACCTGAACAGTTGAATTTTCAATTAAAAAAATTAATGTTCAACTAAAAAATAGACGAACTTTTAACAAAATTGTTTAAATTTTAAACAACTTCTTGAATTTTTAAATAAAAAAGATACATTTTCAACGAAAAATAGAATATTTAAATGTTCAGTTTGAAAAATTAATTTGCAACTAAAAAATAAACAAATTTTCTGAAAAATAGTTCAACTTTTAAACGAGTTGGTAAATTTTCAACTAATATAATTGAATATTAAACTGCATCAATCGTAATCTCGACATTTTCTTTCTGTTTTAACTATCAAATTTAGAGGCTTCTAATCAACTTTTTTTTCAGAAGATTTTGTGAAATTAGAGATTAAATATAATTAAATTTGAACGTGACAATATATACTTTCCGAACTTTATCCAAGTATAATGTGGTTTCTACGTTAATTTTATTTTAATTTAATTTCCCATTATATCCCTATTTTCGTGAAAAAGCACCCCGTTTCCCCTGGTTTAAGAGATTTTTAGGTTGTGAAATATACCATTATCTTTTAAAGGAATATCAATCATTTTAACGCTCTAGACAATTATATACTGTGAGCTGAAATTAGATTTCTCTCCAAAGGGTGCAGTCCATCAAGGCATATTTCTATTTGTTGGTTAAAGTGTCAAAACTAGGCGCAGGCGACTTATAAAAATGCCATGTGTCGAGTAGAAGCGTAAAGCAAAAACGACTTTGAATGTTTCTCTGACTGTTTCTCTTTCGAGAAACGTCATTTTATCGACAACCTACAGTTCTAATCTTTATTTTAGACATATGTGATAAAATTCTGAGTTCTGGTATTGTACCACGCGATTGGAGAAAATTAAAAACCAATGCCACTTTTTAACACTATCCCTCAAATATTTACCCACATATTGGCATAGAGATTACAGAAATATGTCGAGAACAGAGGGGTAATGTTGGAAGATCAAGCCCGTTTTAGGAAAGGGCGTAGTTGTACTGCTAATATATTCAAACTAACTACAACGATTCACTCGGTAATAAGGAATAAAGGCAGAACTCTTCAGGCAATCTTAGTGGGTTTGAAAGAGGCATTACCTTCAGTTAATCATAAATTTCGTTGGGAAAAGCTCAAAAAATTAGGAAGAAAATTAAGTTATTTAGAACAATGATAAACCTCTTCGAAAGCCTCCTTCCACATTATGACGTCAATTTGGATCAATCTAATCGCATTAAAATTAATTTCCAATTTTGTTTCTGCTTGTTATAAGAGACATTAAATAGTTTTTAGAGCCTTCAGTGCATCCGGTATGGGGTTGGTAGGCTTCTGGAAAATTTTTATTTCAACATTCGCGAGCGATATTGTAATTTTTGCAGAATCGCCAAAAGATTTTTAGTTGAAAATGAATATTTTAAGTCATTACTGAAATTTAAATGATATGCAAGTGAAAGTGGCAAAAACCAAAATTGTTTTATAACTAAGTACTATTTTTCAAATTTTTCCTTCCCAGCTTTCTCCCGGTTCTCCCGGTAAATATTCGTAATTTCTTCCGGCAAAAAAAATTAACTCTCTTTGCGAAACACACTTTTTTCATATATAAGACCACTTGCGGAAATTGACAGGCATCAGCAACGATGTTTAACAATTTAATAAGAAGAAGGAAATAAATTGTATAATTTGTAAATCTAGGCCCTGCAAAGCAAATAATAGTATTTTGGATTAAAGAATACCGAAATTGAATGATTTCACATTAAAAATTTATAAAATAGTACTGTGTCAAAACTTTATAAATTTAATATTTTAAGGTTGAAAACTCAGAGGAATTGAAATTGTTGGAAATACAGGGTGTCCCGAGAGTACTGTAGTTAATTTTGTATAGGGGTTATGCAAAAAAAAATTAGCAAAAAAGTCGCGAACATTTTTTCGACTGAATGCTTATTCTGATCACAACAGAGGGTTACTAGTTGTATGTATGTGTGAGCTTGTGTGGCGTGCGCCCGCCGTCTCAACTAAGCAGTTCCCCTGCTGAAGCGCTGGACGAAGCGATGGGCATCTCACAGTCCGATTGTGCTCGAGTTTGGTCAAATTGAAAACACGATTTGCATCACTTGTTTTGCGTAAATAATAATTGCAACAAATTATTGGTAATAATAGGTGTGCTATAAAACTCAGCTCAATTGGTTTTCACTGTAATTAACTGGTTCTGACTGAACTCAACTGGACATAACTGTACTAACTGGTTTTAACTAGCTAATACTATTTTTAAGTTGTTTTAACTTAACTTAACTGATTTTAACAGCACCTGATTGGGTTTACCCGGACATAACTGGATTTAACTTGTTTCAATTGGACTGAACTGGTTTTGACTGGAAACAACTGGGCTTAGTTAGATATAACTTGCTGTAACTGGACATAACTGGACGTAACTGGTCTCAACTAGACTTAACTTGTTCTAACGGGACTCAAATGGTTTTAACAATTTTTAATTAGACATAGTTGGACTCAACTGGTTATAGTTGGACGTAACTAGTTTTAACTGGTTCTTACTAGTTTTAAATGCGCTTAACTAGATTTAACTGTATTAATTGTTTTTTACTGGTTTTTAATTGATATAACTGGACTCTACTAGACTTAACTGGGCTAATATCACTTATTATTAAACATTTTTACTACTGAAATCACAGGCAGTTAATACAATAGAACTTACAGTCTGAATAATTAATTAGGTAAGTTACAAGTAAGTTTTATTTACAATTTTTTTTTGCTGAAAGTGCCCTCCACCAACATCAATGCACAACTCCGCCCTGCGCAATGAGTTTCTTTGCACTCTTTCCAAGATCCTGTCGTCGATGGTGGCAATTGTCATCTGTATCCTCTAAATGACCTCCATTTTATTCTCAGGTTTAGTTTTGTAAACTTGCTCCTTCAGGTAACCCTAGAAGAAAAAGAGCATCGGCGTAAAGTCAGGTGATCTTGGAGGACACTGGATTAGATTGTTGTGATTTTTATTGCTAATCCATCCAGGATAGGCTTTGTTTAGGTAGGCGGTAGCACCTGCAACGCGATGTGCAGAACAACCACCGTGCTGAAAATCGACGTTCTGCCGGATATGAAGCGGAACATCTTCCAGAAGTTCTGGTAGAACTTCGCGCAAAGTCTTGCCCCTGTAATGTAGAAAAATAGTATCAGAATTAAAAGTTAAGGTATTTCGTTCGCACATGTAAAATTTAATTTCTGTCGCAATAGCGAAAAGATAAAACACTGTACATTCAACGTATCTGGTATCAAATATGGACCTACTACTTCATCTCCGATTATGCCACTCCAAATATTCTATCTGAACAGGCGTTGAAAACCACGGTTCCTTGTTTGCTCGGGATGTTCAAGTGCATAAACTTGCTCATTGTACATGTCGAAAATTCCTGCCCGAGTGAAGGTGCTTTCATCTGTCCACAAGACGTTTTTTAAATAATCTGGATCTTGTCGATTTCTTTCTGTCAGGCACGTGCAGAATGCTATTCTTCTTGCATGGTCCCCTGTGAAATTCCAATACAATGTCTAGTTAAAAATTAAAGGTTGAAAAAACGAAAGCTTTTCACACTTCACAATTAAATAATTTTATATTATTAAGTTCAAAGATTTCTGACAAAAACGCACTAGAAAAAAAATTCGACAATACCCAGGAGTTAAAATTAGAATTGTATTAATTTTTCAAAATTTGGAGTTTTCAATTTATTAGCATTATTTTCTTCACGTCCACGTTGAGAAAGCAACCAGTTGTTTTCCATCATTCTTCTATGCAAATCGATAAACACTGGCGGATTTGGATGGTTGTCTCGATTAGGAAAACACTCACGATATAGTCTGACAGCTGCTGCCCCATAACCCTGGCATTCCCCATAAGTCATATGCACTTCCGAATATTCTTCAAGGGTGTAAAGGACCATTTCAAAGCAAAGAAAATTATTAGAATAGAAAAACTCACTAGAGCTACGGAATCTACTAAAAATTAGTAGCAGCAGAAGGTGAAAGATACTTTGTTTTTGCTTTTTAGCCAAAACGTAGGAGGAGACAAAATTTTTTTAAGTTAACGTGACACTTGAGGAGACTTTAACTAGCGTATACTTTTCAGCAAATAAAGTTATATAAGTTTCTTAACGTCAAATAGTAATAAACGTGCGAGGAGTTAACCACCACTAGAAAAATAATTTATTTGATACTGAAAGATAAGAACTTCAGTATGTACGCTCAAGGAGGTGAAAAATATAATTATCTCAGAATAGTCTATATACGTAAAACATCAAGTTAATAAGTTCTTAAGCTGTTGTGGAAATTGTGCGTTAAACTATTTTTCTGCATTTGAAAAGAAATGATGAACCCTATTACTCTGATCTTTATCATTGTCATTATTCTAAATTCCACTGGTAAGTAGAATAAAATCTTATAATATTTTTGCTCTTCACCTGTTCACTTTCCTTTGGTTAAAAAATATAGTCTTTTTTTTAATTTGCTACTTATATTTGCTATTTACCGTAAACCGCGAAAAAGTCGGAATGTGAGAGTGAATTTATTTACTATTCGGATTTTTTGAATTATCTGGTATAGGACTTATAGTCACATCTGGGATATGTCACATCTGGGATATGTTACTTCTGCGAAAAGTCACATCTGCGATAGTCCTCGCGGCTGATGACGACCTACCAAAGTCTCTGCTTAAATTAATTTAAGGATTCAAGTGCAGGATCATCCGAGATCAATCTCTTGTTTTAGAAAAATTGCGGGACTCATTATTATTTGGGCGCTGTGGGGTGGGTAGGTGGCCCGCTGTCAGCCTGTGCTGCTGACAGCCTTCTCACGTTGTGAAATAGCCTCGCGGTGGTTATGATGGGGGAAAAGCAATTGCTTTTTCTTAGCTTGTAGTGGGATTCATGCATGCATAAACCTTGAAGGAGCGGTAAGGGACTATTGCTGATCTTCAGTGGCTATAACAGGTATTCGTAGCTCCGTCTAAGTTTTTGAGGAATATCAATCATTTTAATTACATGAAGGAATATTTATATTTGTTGCTCAACATGTCAAACTAAGGCGCAGGCGACCTATAAAAATGCCATGTGTCTAGTAAAAGCGTAAAGCAAAAACGACTTTGAAAGTTTCTCTTGCTGTCGTAATTTGGAAATGAAACTAATCATTCTTTATATTTAAAGGTTTTAATTTCTCCTCTTCATTTAAAGCTAGGTTTTATAAAACAATATGTCATAGCTCTTCATAAGAACGATAAATGTTTTATGTATTTGCAAAAGGTATTTCCTAAACTTTCTGATGTCAAAATTAAAGAGGGAGTGTTTGGTGGTCCTCTAATTCGGAAACTGTTCGGGGATGATGAGTTTATCAAGACGATAAATGCTAAGTTGAAAGCAGCCTGGCTTGGTTTTCGAGCAGCTGCTCGAAAGTTTCGAGCAGTTGCATAGTTGAGGACTATGAAAAACTAGGATGCTTGATGAACTTGAACCTGCATTTTCTGCACTCTCATCTTTATCTCGTTACCAGGAATGCTGGGATGTTAATATGCTTGCAGACTTTTGCTGGATGATAAAAAGAGAAACACTGGGACAAAACAGGAACTATTTTGGTATCCAGAATTCATTTTATAAATCTCATCAAGAATACAACATGATAATATTTTAAGTTAACGGGGTCTTCACTCTATTTTATTTCATAACTTAGTACTAGTTCAAAAATTTTTCCGTCCGAGCTTTCTTTTGGTTCTCCGGCAAATATTCGTAATTTCTCCCCGCTTAAAAAAATTAACTTTTTTTGCGAAACACAGTATTTTCACATGTATGATCAATTGCTGAAGTCGATAAGCATCAGCAACGATGTTTGACAATTCAAAAAGAAAAAAAAAATTAATTGAATGATTTCCAAATTTAGGCTCTGCAAAGTAAGCACTGTTATTTTCGATTGAACAATACCAAAATTGAATGATTTCAGATTAAAAATTTAGAAAATAGGATAATGTCAAAACTTTAGAAATTTAATATTTTAAGGTCGAAAATTCTGAGGTATAGAAATTGTATTATTTATACTTAAAAGCGTTGGAAATTAAATAATTAAATATTGAAAAATTTTTAATTCGAACAATTCTAAATTAAAAGTAATCAAGGCCCATTAAAATCACGTTAGAGGTCTGGGGTTCAATCCCTGAGACAGTACGTCTTGAAATGAAAAACCAGGTTTACCCAAGCAAAAGTTTTTAAAAATATCACAATAATAATGAAAAAATTTTTCCTAAAATATAAATGATAGAAAGCTGCAGGATTTTCTAAAATTTTTAGATTTTATTGAACCTTTTATTTATCAAAAAATAATAAAGCAATCAATTTGCTGCGGATCTGAACGAATTTTGCAAAAAAATTCAAAAACAAAATCTAACGCATTTGTAGACCACAATATGAAACGTTCGTCTTTTTGGATGGGAAGTTTCTCCTATTCAATTAAAAATTCAATTGTTTTGGCAGAAAGCTTGACTATTTGGTTGAAAATTCAACTTCTTCGTTGACAACTAACTTTTTTATTATGAATGCATATTTTGTGTTAGAAAATGGAAATATTTTGTTTACAATTCATAAATTCGGTTAAAAATACATCTATTTTGTTGGCGTCAATTTTATTTTAGCAAAAACAATTCCTATTATTTCTCTATTTTTATTAAAAATCCCCCAATTTTCTCTGGCTTAAGAGCATTTTGGGCGCTGAATCCTAAAATTATTTTTGTGTAAAATAACTCTAAAATTTTAAATGCTCATAATTTCGCTGAAATGATTCCTTTCTTGAAACAGTGATTTGAGTTTGAAAGAGACACTTTAATCAGCGTTAACATTTTTTTTAATGATCTGAGTTTCTCAAGGTAAAATGATAACAAACAAGCGGAGAATTAGTTCCCACTGGATCAAATAAATTACATAATATTAAGTAAATTTTTTTTTCGCGTCATCAATGCGGGACAAGATAAAAAATATAAAGTTCTTTAAAAGTAAAAATATATAAAAGGTTTAGCTAATAATTAGTTACGCTTTTCACAACATTCAGAGTTAACCTTTTTTCCCTGCATTTAAAAAATGAGGAATTATTATACTTCGATCTTCACCATTATCGCTATTCTGAGTTCTATTAGTAAGTAGAATATATTCTTATAATCTTCTTGCTACTTAAGGCTCTTCCTCAGGCTGAAAATTTTAGTCCATATGTTACACAAATAATCTTTTCTCCTACATTGATAAAATTTTTTGGAATTCTACAACACTTTTACAAGACTTCTATAATATAAGCGTAAGCGTAAGCTCCACGCTCGGTCTTTGTATATTCACACAGATTTTTTTAAACTGATATTCAAACCATCGACAACACATAGAAACACACAGCCTGACATACACATTTTCAAAAACCTGTTTTTCGGATTCTGGGGGTCTCAAAACGAGGACATTTGACAAAAACCAAGAGGGGCAAGTTTGACACAATTCGAATACCTTCTCGGGATGAGATTGTAAAAATAATGAAAGAAAGAAGATTAAGAAAATCGGTGAATAAAGTCAATACTGAGTGTAATATTAAAGTTATTGCAAAATTATCAAAACTCTTAACATCGTCGAAAAAATAATAAAAGTACTTTTTTAAATTCGTTTGCTACTTATTCCTATCTCGCAATTTTTGCAAAACGAGTTCCAGATATTAAAACGCAATTAACAGAAATTTTATCCTCTTTTTTCTTGCAGAGTTGAGTTCTCAGTTCGACTGTTTGCCTAATGGGGAACCTATTCCTAACGTTCCTCATCAAGAATCTTCTAATTTTCCTGAAAGACATTCTCCAGAAAAAACTATTTCTCCTGCCGAGCCTTTTCTTCGAGCCAGGACCAGGTCTCCTGTCAAGAGTCATTCTGCACGAATTTCTGGATTTCCTTTTGAACAACTGAGTTTTATCAGACTTATTCCGAACAACAACTTGAGACAGGTATTCGAACTGCGAAGATACACTTTTCCTCAGGATAAACCACTTGAATTGAGGAGAGATCGTGGTGCCTCTAAGCCCATGCCACTCGAAGAGCAAACTGTTTTAACAACATCCACTGGTGACGTCTTGGCAATATTGGGGCGTAATAATACAATTCTTCGTGGAATATATTCGCGTATTAATGGCGTTTCAAAGCGGGTGAAAATAAACATGAAAAGCGGAGCGGTTTCCATGTTGAAACCAAATGAATGTGATGAAACACCCATGGGCAACACCAAAGTAATCAGTAAGAATTTTAGGATATTACATGTAAACGAAATGTAAACCACAATCCTCCACACTAGGGTAGAGTGATAATGATCAAATTAGTCGAATGGTTTAAGCTGAGCAAAAAATATTTCTGGTTTTGTAGTCATGGAGATTTTTCTCAATTTACAGTTTTTCCTAGTAAATAATAATAAAAAATTATAAATAAAAAAAAAACAATTTTGCTCAATTTAGAATTTTTTCAAAATAGCCAAGAAGCATCGTTTCTTCAGATTGGGTCCTATACACACGTTTTTGAAAAAGTTGAGTATGTCGAAACTGAAGTTTTTTCAGCTTCAGGTAATCGTTGTATTAAGCTAATGGAATATTTTTATATACATACCCCCCTCTATGGCTGGGCGAGGGTTGTTGATGCATTGAGGCGAATTTCATTTCGAAATCGATTTTTTTTACTTTTTTCGGATGCCAACCCACAATTGTTTTTCGCTCAGCTCAAACGATTTGACTAATTTGATCATTTTCACTCCGACCTACTCCACACTCTAAAAAAATGTAAGAAAATGTAAAAGTAAAATTCTTTATTGTTTTGATCCGATGTCGGATAAAAATTCTAACAATAACTGACGATTACAATAAAAATTAATTTATTATAATTTTAAAGCTTGAATCTTTCTTCAATTAATAACTAGACTCTTTTTCGAAAACAGACCAGTACAGTTTTTTCTATATGCATAAGATGTAATGGATAAGCTTTAAATGTCATCAGTTTGCAGGAATAAGGATACATATTTCCATGAAAACCCTGAAAACAATGACGAAGAAAGAATTAAGCCTAAAGGTCAACAAAAACATAAACTTGTAATTCCTTCGGGCAATGGCAGATTTGCATAATCTGGAATTAACTATGGTTAATCTAAGACTATACTATATATTATAAATATATATTTATAGTTACATATATATAAATAAATGACATACGCATCGACATAATGACAGTGAGTTCATTTACTGTTGGGCAATTTGTTTAATTTTTATTGCTTCAATAGAAGAACTTTCAGTTTTAAACACTTTCCCCAATGCCCTTAAAGTCTTGAATCACAAGATGCCAGAAGAAGTTTATCATATATGTTATCAACATAGTTAGAATAAATGTATTCCTCTTTAATTTTTGCATAATTATATAAGTTCACAGTTCGACTGTTGGCCTTATGGTGACCCAATTCCTGCTGCCGAAACTGCTCTTCGAGCCAGGTCCAGATCTCCTACTGCCAGGCATGTTTCTTCAATCATACTCTGATTTCCACTTCAGCCAATTAGATTTATTAGACTTATTTCCTAAAACAAACCACAAAGGTTTTGCGAAATTCGAAAATACACTTTTCCTGAATTGAGAGTAGGACGTGTTGCATCAGTGTCCATGTCAATCGAAGAGCAAATGAATTTAATAGCATCCCCTGCTGATACCTTGGCAGTATTAGAGCGTAAAAATCAAATTTTTGGTGGAATATATACTTATTCTGATGGCGTTAGATTCAGGTCGAAAATAAACATAAACAGCGTTTAGAAGTAAAGCTAGGGAAAACTGTTGCTTAATTGGTCCACAGACGAAGAGATCGCGCATGTCCATTAGCAAGTAAGTTATCATTTCCTTAATTTTTAAGACAAAATCTTTCTTATTTTTGGAAATAGGCCGGGGAACCTAACGCTCGTAATATCGATAATTTTCTAAGGATCACATGATCCTTATCAATGGAGAATCGGCGTTTTTTTTATAAAATTTTTTTTTTAATTCTCTAGACATTTTCTTTAAATCAAGAACTTGGTTCTTTGATTAAATTAGTATCTTGTCAAGTTAGTTGCGCACATGCTTTTTTAGAACAATACGTTCCATCTTAGGATCACATTTCTTTGTTTCCCAGAAATATTTGGTAGAATTAGGGTTACAATTTTTTGAGCTAAGGATTCAAATCTTTTAATTCGGAAAATGTTTTGCATCAGCTAAGAGACTTTAATTTGTTTGAAGAAATCTTTTCTAGATATAAAACCACATCAACTATCTAATTTTTAAACACAAATTTCGTATTTTTTTTGACTAATAACAACATTGCTTTGCTTATTTAAGATTTCACTCACTGTCATCAATATTAATTTTCAGTTGGAGGAGGTGAAGAAGGAACTAAATTATGCGCCGCTTTGAATGACAACGGTTTGTTAGGCCACGGCTGTGTGACCACTATACACTCCCCGCAGCTCCTTTTACTTGTACCTGCGGCGCGGCGTCAATTTTCCAAAAAAATATATCCGTGGGCGTTATATACGACTTTGACTGCATGAATAAATAGAAAAAGTTTTCAAAATTAGTACACCCAGAAAACGATTTAGTAGACACAATACAATTTTTGTTGTTTTAATCATAGCATATGATTATTATATGTCCAAAATAAAATTTGGTATGTGGATATTTTGGTAGATAGAGTATTTGGTCGACTCAACCTCATCTACCTGAGTGCTGAAACGGGAGTGTGCATTCATTTTGAGGCATTTCTACGAGATGACGTTAGTTGTACTATATCGCATCGAGGTATATCATTACCATATGTATATCGAAGCCCGATCATGTGGTCTTAGTTTTCATTAGTCGTTTGCCTGAAGTGTAAACAGCGTAGTTTTTGTAGCATTAAAGATGTCGGCTTACGTATCAACAAAGCAGCACTTGCGGGAAGTTTTGTTTTTATTTTTCCATTCGAAGAAAAGTGCTGCTGAAAGCTATCCATTGCTTTTGGAAACTTACGGGCATTAAAACGTCTAATTACTGGTTTCCAAAATTTAAAAGTGGCGATTTCGACACTAAGGACAAAAGAACGTTCTGGCGATACGAAAAGATCGAGGATGAGGAATTGGAGACGTTTCTCGGTGAAGAGCTGTGTCAAACGAAAGAAAAGCAAGCATAATTATTGGGATTTGATCATTCTACCATTTCTAGATGCTTACGTGCACTGGGAATGGTCCAAAAGCCAGGAAATTAGGTGCCGTGTCAAATGAACCTATGAGACGTTGAAAGAATATTTTGCATTTAAGAACAGCTGCTCAAACGGCAAATCAGAAAGGATTTCTGCGTAGTTATTAGGCGTCAAACAGGTCGTCTGATGTGTGCGATATAGCAACTGTTTCAAGTGCTTCATCAACATCAGAGACAGCTACTTTAGAAATGTCTATATCTCAATCTACTCAAGTCAATGACTCTACGCAAGGTAAAATAAAAATTACTTACGCTAACTATAAGGAGTATTTTACTTTTAATAAATAAATTTAGAAGTAATAATAACTTGCCTTCTTTCTTAGAAAACGTGCATGCAACTACTGCTGATATTGAAGCATGTGAGAAACAACACCACGAAACAAATTTTGCAGTTATCATTTCAAGTTAGAACCGCGTTTTATATGTTCCTCCTGCACAAGATGCACTTGAAAGTAAGATAAACTTGTTGGAAAAACAGCTTGGAGCAGCAATTCATGTTCGAGATTCTGGTCTTGTTTCACCTGACACCCAAAGAGAGATTGAGATAATGAAAAAAGAATTTAAAAATATTGAAAAGCTGCTGAAAAAGGTCAACTAGAACTCTTAAAAGTGATATCTAATATTGCAATATTTGAGGGAATGGCTGATGAACGGCGACGCTCAGAATTAATTCGGACCTGTAAAACATTAGAAGAATTACGCACCAGTAAGTGCTAGGTTTTGAAATGTCATGAAGTGCAACGTACCTTCAGCTCCTTCGTCGAAATTTGTGTACGTCTGAAGGCTTAAAGCATATCTCGACAGTGCCACTAAGAGAAAAGGGAAAAATACAGAAAAAGGAAATAGGTAAAAGGAAAAGGAAAAAAGAAAATGAGAAACCGAAAGGGTGAAAAGAAAAACGGGAAAAAGAGGAACAGAGAAAAATAAAATTGGTAAGGGAAGGAAAAAGAAACATGGGAATGAGAACGGGGAAATGAAAAAGGGGGAAAGGGAAAACGATAACGAGAAATGGGGAAATGTTAGAAGGAAAAAGGTGAAAAAGGAAATGGATAAAGAAAATGGCAAAGGGTGAAATGGAAAAAAGAGAAAAAGGGTAAAGGGAACAGGGAAAACATAAAAGGGGAACGGAAAAGAGAATACTGTCAAATGAAACAGGGAAAAGGGAAGAAGAATATTAGAAAACAGAGAGTGTGAAAAAAGAGAGGGGAAAAGTGGAAGAAAAAGGGGGAGTTGGAAAAATAAAAGGAAAAAGGGTAAAAAGGAAAATGGGAAAGGAAAGGGTAAAGCGAACGGATAAATGCAGAAATGGAGAAAGGAGAAATAGTAGAGGGTGAACTTGGAACAGGGAAACTTTTAAGGGGAATTCGGTAGAGGAAATGGCTAAGAAGGAAACGAGAAAAAGGAACGGCTTAAAATGAAAAAGTGAACAGGGAAATTGTAAAGAGGAATGAGAAAGCAGAAAGGCAAATAGAAGCTTCCATTATCTGCTTTACATGCTCGTTTTTAAAGGAGTACTATTTCTTTGGGTAGAGAATTCAACAATTTGTTTGAGAATAAAATTTTTTGTTAAACATTCATGTTTTTAGGTCTAAATTCAATAGCTAGTTCGGTTGTTTGAAAAAACATCCAAGTACTTTGTTCAAAATTAAATTTTCTTGGGTTGAAAAAGCATCAAATTTGTTTGAAAATTCAATGGATTTGTTAAACATTTGTCTCTTTGGATGGAAAATTCGTGCCCTTAAAATAAAAATTTGATAATTTGAATGGTAAATTTCAATATTTGGGTAAACCTTAACTTTTTACCTGCCAAATTATATATTTTGACCGAAAATGCGACTTTCTATATCAAATAAGTAACGCTTCTGTTAGGAATGCATAATTTATTTATAAATAATTATTTTTTTTATTATTATTCTGTTTAAATGATTTGAGAAAATTGCGGCTTTTTCTAAATTTTTCAGCTTGTCGTCTACTTCTTACCAACAGTGAGTTATTAATTAATTACATTACCCAAAAATAATTTTTCAAACAAATTATTATCGTTCATAACTATCTGCTCTTAGGATATAAATGCTTAAAATCTGCAGGGTGTTTTGATACTTTAAGCTCTGCTTTGACTTTCTGTTTTTTGACATATAATACATATTAAAATTAATTTAAACAAAAAGTCTTCCAGTAACATCTTCAACAAGAAATTACGTTTAATGTGATGCATGAAGGAAAGTTGAAGAATATTTTAAATATCTGTTATATTTCATGAAAATATATTCACAAAAAAGAAAAAGATAGTTTATGAAATGATTCTGTCTAATGCTCATTTATTATTCGTTACAAACAATAATAATTTAATGAAAAGGAGGTGCTTCAGGTTACAATCGTGTGAAAAACTACAAATGTCGCCAACGTTTCCTAAATATTGGAGCTCGTTTATTTAGGGCTAAGCTGATAATAAAACTGATTGGTCCATCAAGTCTTTTTTTTAACCAGGGAGGAGGGAAAGCTAAATTGGATTAGTATTATGTTTATTGTCCCTATTAATATTCGTAGAGTATTTTAAGATTCGGACTGATTCTCTAGGTTTTCTTGAAAAAGTATTGTGCGTTCTTGCGATGATAGACTTTACCACAAAATCGCGGTAATTTATATACTCCTGGATCACTGAAAAGTGCCTTTTTGTTAAATACGTTACTGTCTTTGATCAAATGTCTAATCAATATCCTACAAATAGCTGATAATTACAATGAAAAGTCAATATATTATCATTCGTAAGACTTGTATATTTTTTATTACCCTAGACACTATTTTGCGAAAACAAAAAAAAACTATTTTTATAATACCGCTATCAGAAGTGCAATTGTTGTTCCTGCAAATGATACCTAAAATAGCACTTTTTAGCACAGGCCGCAAAATCTTTACTCAGGATGATTAGGGTATTTTTTTAGTGTACTTAAGAGCACTTGTGAAACTTTAGTATCGACTGCTTACTGCATGCACACTACCGGAGCCCATCTCTGGATACTCTAGGGTCCTATTTGTGACGTATTTGCACTTCTGACTTGACAGAAAATTACATTAAAGGTGATTGTATTAAAAATAAGGTACTTATACCTGCAGTATAAAAAATTTGAAAAATTGAAAAAATCAACAGGTTCAGAACTTTGGGCTGTTGTTCAAAAATGCAAAATTAAATATAAAAAACAACCCATATTTTCAAAAAACTATCTTCAAAATTAAATGAGCACCTAAAGTAATTGTAAGCATATCAGAACTTTGGGCTTTTTGTGCTCTTCTTAGGCACCAATATCGATTTTTCGTCACTTTTATGTTAGTTAGTTAGTAGATATGTCCAACTTCTAGGTAACGTTCCAGAACCCTTAAGAACAACCACTATTACATTTAGCGAATTCAGTCTCAGGAATACTCTACTGAATATTCCTTCCATCAATTGAAAACTAAAAAAATATTTTTAACAAAAAAATTATTCACTACACGCTGATTTCCAAGACTTTAAAGTATA
>JAAAKG020016519.1:0-20605 GCA_010014905.2 Druon quercuslanigerum
TGTTAAGGAATAGGAAGAGGGTGAATGAAAAATGTAAACCCTTAGGGGACACATTAGAAGCTTTCCACTAACTAACTGTATTTTATTATTGGCAAAAAGATGAAGTTTTAACTAAGGAGATTCATTTCCTACTAAGAAGATGAATTTTTAACAAAAAGAAGTGAATCTTCAAAAAAAAAGAATGTTTAACAAAAGAGATGAAGTTTTAACATTTTAGATTGTTTTTATACCAAAAAATAGGAATTAGGAAAAAAGCGTTGAATTTTTATCTAAAATGGATCAGTTTTGAACTTAAAATTAAATAGTTCAATATTCAATGTAATAACTAATTTTGAACCTTATAAAATTGATTTCCAATGAAATAGTTATACAGGCAATTTTTAATCATGGTAATTAAGCTTTTATCAAAAGAGTTAAATATTTTCCAACGTTTGGAATAGTTCAATGTTTATTCCAAAACAAAATTTTAAACCATGAAGTTAAAATTCCTACTGAGAAAGAATTTTTAGAAGAATTTCCAACTTATAAATACATTTTTATGCAAAGAAATTAATTTTCAACTAAAAATATGAGTTTATCACAAAGAGATTACTATTTTACCAGAAAGTTGAATCTTTAACAAAATTCAGCAATTTTCACCTCTAAGGGACAAATGAATTAATTTGGAAGTGAATTTTAAACTAAATAAAAAATATTTTGCATGAAATAATTAAATTTTTAACTAACAAGATCAATTTTCAAGGAAGAAGATTGAATTCTTCTGAAACAAATACAAAATGTTAACAGTTCAATTAGTTAAATATTTTCTACCAAAGAAAAAGAATACTTTGTAACATAACACATAAATTTGGAACAAAATATGTATTTCTATTTTAGAGGAAATTCAACCGTATAGTTGAATTTTCTGACAAATAAATCGGTTTAAAAAAATCAGTGATATTAATTTAAAAAAAAATTTTAATTTGTAAATTTTTTTAACGTAATAGTAAAGTTTAACAAAAGAGATGAAATTTGAACACATGAGATTATGTTTCTACCAAAAAATAGGAATTAAGAAATAGTGTTGAATTTTTACCTAAAATAGATTAATTTTGAACTTAAAATCAAATAGTTACATTTTCAGTAAAATAATTAATTTTGAACCAATTTCTACCATAAAAATGAATTTTCAACCGACAAGGGTAAACTTTAAACAAAACGGTTGAATGTTCAACCAACCAATAAAAAATTTTTCAAAAAAATAATTAAATTTTCAACAAAATAATAAAATTAATTTTAACTTCAGCTTATTGAAAATTCACTGATTTTGTCAGGTTTCCCCCGACCTTCTCAGACTTTCACGGACCATTTTTAAAAAATCCCAAACTTACTGTAATTCCTGGACCTGAAGCAAACCTGGTATGTAAATCATTATATTTTTACAGAGTGATGTAAGTAATAGAACTCAGATGAAAAAAAATCAAATAGGGTTATATAGGAGAAAAGGAGAGGCATGTTTGAGATGGAATCGAAAGGGATAAGTTGGCTGGCTGAGCCAAGTATGCAGGAGAGGTGGAAATTAAGGGCTGGTAGTTTAATTAAGGGGATTAATTACAAGGAATTTAGATAAGTAAATAGTTGAGAATATTTGAGAGTATTGACTACTTGAGAAGTGCATAAGGGAAGAAGGGATGTAGATGGTGGTGGAAGTGGGAGTGAAGAATAATTACAAGGAAATGCAGATTAGTGGATAGTGAAGATTAGTAAAGAGTAGAAGCTAAGTCGGAGTCTTAACAAGTTGTGATATGGAGAAGGGAATAAATTGTGTAGGTGATGGTAGTGGTGGTGGAGAATAATTACAGAAAATTGAAATAAGTGAAGAGTGGAGAGTTAAAATTTATAGAGAGCAGACACTAGTTAAAAAGTTTAGAGGGGAAGAAATTCTGTAAGTGGTGTAGGTGGTAGTGGGGTTGGAGATGAAGAATAATGACAGGAAATATAAATTAATGGAGAGTGTAAAGTGAAGATTTGTTAAGAGTCTTGACTATTTGAGAAGTGGGGCAGGGAAGACATTGTTTAGGTGGTGGAGGTAAAGAATGATTACTTGAAATGGAAATCAGTGGAGAGTGGAGATTTGTTCAAAGTCTTGACTAGTTTATAAATGGAAAAGGGAGGAAATCGTATGAGTGGTGGAGTTGAAGAATAATTATAGAAAAATGGAGACTAGTAACGAGTGCAGATTGGTGGAGAGTGGAGACTAGTTAAGAGTCTCATTCAGTTGAGAAGTGGAGAAGTGACGAAACGGTGTATTGGATGTAGATGTTAGTGGAGGTGGAGGTAAAGAATAATGACAAAAAATGGAGTCAGTGGAGACTGGAGAATGGAGATTAGTGGAGAGTGGAGACTAGTTGACAGTCTTGACGCCTAAGATGTAGAAAAGGGTCGGAATGGTGTAATTGGTGTCGCTAGTGGTAAAAGTAAAGAATAATTACAGAAAAAGGAGATAAGTGGAGAGTGGAGAGTAGAGACTAGTTAAGAGTCTTGAACAGTATAGAGTGTTGAATAGTTAAGGAACAGAGAAGGGAAGGAATGTTGTAAGTGGTTTAGGTGGTGGTTGGAGTGGATGTGAAGAATAATTACAGGAAACGGAAATTAGTGGAATATGGAGATTTGTTAAAAGTCTTGACTAATTGAAAAGTAGAGAAGAAAATATATTTTGTGAGTGGTAGAGGTGAAAAATAATTACAGGAAGTTAAGATTAGTAGAGAATGAAGATTGGTCGAGAGTGCAGACTAGTTAAGACTTTCCAGTTGAGAAGTGAAGAAGAAAAGAAATGGCGTATTTGATGTAAATGGAGGTGGAGGTAGATTGGAAGAATAATTACAGGAAATTGAGATTATTGGATAGCGGAGATTGGTGGAGAGTACATAATAGTTAAGAGTCTTGACTAATTGAGAAGTGGAGAAGGGAAGAAATATTTCAAGTGATGGAGGTGGTGTTGGAGGTAGAGGTGAAGAATAATTACAGAAAATGGAGATGACTGGAATGTGGAAATTAATGGAGAGTGTCGATTAGTCGAGAGCCTCGACAGCTCAGAAGTGGAGAAGGGTGAAAATGATGTATGTGTTTAAGATGGTAGGAGAATAATCTTGATTAGTTAAGAAGTGGATAAGGGAAGAAATGGTGTATGTGGTGCAGATGGTGGCGGAGCTAAAGAATAATTGCGGAAAATGGAGATATAGAGCTGGTATAAAAAAGCTGGTATATGTGATATAGATATTGATGGAGGTGGAGGTGAAGAATAATTACAGGAAATGGAAATTATTGGATAGTGGAGACTGCTTGAGAGTCTTGGCCAGTTAAGAAGAAAAAAAAATTTGTAGGTGGTGGAGGTGCAGAATAATTACTGGAAAAGGTGATTAGTGTAAACTAGTTGAGTGCCTTGAATAGTTGTGAAGTGGAGAATGGCAGAAATGGTGTAGTTAGTGGATTTTGTTTTAAGGTTTTGGTCGTGGCGGACTTAAAGGGAAAGAGAAATGGAATGGGGGCGAAGGAGTTACGACTAATTACTTCTTTTCATTTCCAACTGATTTCGAAGGATACAAACAAAAAATAATGGATCGAAAATGCACTGGTGCCTCCCATCACTAGTCGATACTTTTCGGTCACTCGGAAAGGAATTGTTTTTATTTTTTTTCCATAAACTTTTATTTTAGATCCCCTGTTAAAAATATGTGAAAATGTACATACGAAGTACTCACTATGGATGTTCTTGAATGATGTAGGAACGTATAACCAAGTAGGATGTTCTCGTGCTCGTATATGTCGTCACGAGGATTACGACAGGGGAGAGATTAAACCTTGGACCCCGTGAACTCTCTTACTCTCTCTCTCTCTCTCCCTTTCTCTCTCTCTCTCGTCTCTCCATGACTCGTTACAGCAACCGAGCTGTACTTCTCAGTCCATATTCGTGAAGTATCCGGCAGAGCTTTGAAGCTTTTCCGGAATAATTCACTCGGGACTCTGTGACTTGCAAATATTGTCAGCCTCGTCTCGACGACCTGCACCTCGGCTTTACGAATAGTTTATGATGTTTACTTCTGTCATGATATAGCCCTATGGTTACTAAAGCGCCTCTGCATCTGTCTCTGCCTACAGCGCAGAATTTCAACCCCAAGGCGACACTTGAATTTAGATGCACTGAAAACCTGTTAAAGCGGCCTACGAATGCTCAGAGAGAATAGATGATTGAATTTCATGTTTTAGTATATTTTTTATTCTTCATTTGGTTTTATGTGCAAAAGATGAATAAGGAAGCGCAGTGCTCGCTTAAGGAAATGAGTTTGTTATTTAACTGAAAAGAGTTTATTTATGCTCTTTCGTATAGAAGATGCAAACTATTTCTACGGGAGAGTAGCTTATGGTGCTTGGATTTGAATTAAATTTCCTGTAAATGATAATTTAAATGTGATTTTTATGTATATTTTTTTAGAAAGAAGTATTTTGGTCAGCGTACCCCATAGTACCACCATAGACATGATCAACATTAAATAATTTTTCTCTTATAAATCTATGTAAAGAATGTTGCAAAACATGGTATTGGCCTCTTACTCCTTGAAAATTCTATTTAGCTTGTAAATATTTCATAAGGACATGAAGAAATTTAGGCGCTTTTTGTAATTGACATCATGCCCCACTCCCATATTATACCTCACTCTCACTTTAAAAGTAAAAGATTTCTTTGTTTCAAGGATTAATTACTGAACTAATTTCTGAATTTTCCCTTAATTTGATCAATATCTCTTAATCGATAACCAAATTTTCAAATTTCTTTTTTTTACTTTATGGCTATTTCTGATCCCTGCTTCTGTCAATTCTATTTTCTGTTCATTTAGGGATTGTCATAAATTACGTTATCAATTTAATTAGGAGGGAATCGCACCAACAATTTTGATTAGTAAAAGGAGTGTGGGTCCTGGTACAATTTAATAATAATTTAATAATTTTAAAATTACTTTTATATATCAAAATTCAGAGTCTATCCCAAGTTCACTGTTTTTCCTTTTTCTATATTTTTGCTACAACACGAATTGAATTATTAGAAGACACTAACAAGACCCTAAAATGTCGGTTTAAGTGTAATTTTTTTTTAAAGTCTGCTATTATATTTTTATTTTGTAATTTACCTCTCTTTATTAATTTAAACATTATTTTAATTTTTTTTTTAAGAAGTTAAGAATTCATCTTTTTTGTCAAAAATCAAATATTTCGTTTAAAGTTAAACTATTTTGTTAAAGATTTATTTTTATGGTTGTGAATTCATTCTTTTAGTTAAGATAATACCTATTTATTGGTAAATACCTGTACTTGGTTTTTATCTTTTGTAGTAAAAAATTTAGAAATATTTCAATTTTCAAAATTCAACTATTAAGTTTAAACTCTAACTTTTTTTAAATAAAAATTTAAAAAATTATTTTAAAGTTGAAGCACTTTCTTAAATTTTTTGAAAAATGACATCCATCGTTGAAAAGTTTTCTGAATAATTTCAAGATTTAACTCTTTTGCTACAAGTTTAATTATGTTGTTGAGACTTAAATTATTGCATAAAATTGGCCTTTTTGGTAAAATGTTTCACTTTTTCGTCGGAAATTCGTCATTCTGGATTAAAAATTCATTTTTTATATTGGAAAAGTCATTTTTTTAGTTGAAAATTCGTATTTTCTTTCTAAATTTTTTTTCTTAAGATTCAAAGTTTATTCTGCAAAGATTAATTTTCCTGTTTGAAATTTAACTTTTTTATTTCAAGTTAAAATTCTTAAAAAAAATGTTTCTTTTTGGCTTTTGAGTAAAACATTTTTCAATTTCATCTATTAAACAAAATGTCATCTCTTTTGGGGTAAAGAATCTTTTTTGATTAAAAATTCAACTTTGTTTTTGAAAATGGAATATATTACATCAGTCTTATTTAAAATAATGTATTTCCCTTTTTATACTTATTATAATTATATTTTTTATTATTATAAAATATTATTTTTTTAAATTTTTAATTTAAACATGACCTAAAAGCCGTTCTATGTAATTTTTGTTCAAAAGAGTTTAAAATATTTTTAGGTTTTGAGTGATTTACTGTTTCTTTGTGAAGTTTAAAATATATGAGATTGCAAGGTATTTTCTAAACCTTGTAAGGATTTAAAAAGATTTCATAGAAATTGTAAAGTTTCATGGTTTTTCCAATGAATCTAAGAAATTTTAAAAATATCAAAATTTTGAAAAGATTTTTTGAATATTTAATTTGATTTTTAACGTATTTCAAAGTTTATAAAACTTTTGATACATATAATAATATTTCACTGATTCGCAAAGAATTTCACAAAAATTAAAGGATTATGTAGAATTTGAAAGATTTGTAAATAATTTTAAATATTCTGGCTAATATGAAATTTTGAAGTATTTTCTTATATTATGAAAGGTTTGAAAGAATTTAAAATGATTTCCAAGATTTTAGAATATTCAAAAATATTTCAAGGTATTTCTAAATATTTTTAAAGATTTAAACGAACCTAAAGTATTTTAAAGAATCGAAAAAAATTTTAGGCGTTTGTAAGTAATTTTCTTGAATTGAACATTAAAAAGGATTCCATAAAACCCATCAGGTTTTAGGAAAATTCAAAATATTTCAAGGAATCTGTATTACCAATAGAGAAAGCAGAAATTCCTAACTTCTTCTCGGACTAGATACATCTATAAACTTTAAATTTTAAGAATTAAATTTTGTTGAAAAAAGATCTTTTTAGTTCTGTCGTGAACAAAATCACAGAACTTCTAAATTCCCTTGTGCTACTGAAGAGATCGAAAGGAGAATCATTTTTCAGAAAAGTCACGCACTCTTTTTCCAGTTCATGCAAAAAAATTTTGCATAAAAAAAAAATTTTTTAAACTAAATATTTTTCAAGAAGAGGTTTAATTTTTAAAAAATCAAAATATTGCAAGGATTTGTATGGATTTTACAAATTAAAAAAAAAATTACACTCCTAATTTGTAAGTTAGCAATATTTTAATTAATATCGAAAAATTCATCAATTGTTAAAAAAAATAATATTGGTACAAAACGCACCTAATGCTTGTTTTTACATAGTGAAATTCAAAACCTTCAAACTGATCAATTTTAAATAAATAAAACCATTAGTAACTTAAATTTAAAGTTTGGTGTGTCTGGTTACCCACATTAACATAACAAACTATGAATTACAACATTTGCTCCTGGAATTTCGGCACCTGTAACGTTTCAGGATAATTCAAAATATTTTAAGGATTCTGGATTATCATCAGAGAATAACAGAAATTTTTAACGTCTTTTCAAACTATCTGCAGCTATAAACTATGAATTTTTGTAATTAAATTTTTTATGAAAAAAGAATCCTTTTTCAGAAATACACGAATTATTTTTCCAGTTTTTGCAAGTCAAATTTTTGAAAGAATCTGCTATCTCATCAGAGAATAGCTGTAATTATTAATGCCTTTTCAAACTAGATAAGGTTATAAATTAAATATTTTTAAAATTAAATTTTCTTCCTTACAAGTTTAATTTAAAAAAATTCAAAATATTTCAAAAGGACTTTTTAGGTTTAAATGTCGTGTCCCTAAAAATTTATTTAATCTAAGCAATCATTAAAAACTGTACATTTTCGGTTTGGATTATCTGGTTACCAACACTAACATAAAAAACTATACATTAACCTCGAACTCCAGAGATACGAGCTCCAAAAATGCGCGTACCCCACAAATACGAGCATCCCCACTCCAAAGGATCGAGCCCTGAAGTCCACGTGTGAATGCGCGTAGTAGACGCAGTGCGTTCTCACGCATTACCCCCGAAATATAATCGTCACATAGGTGGGATCCCCTTTCAAGTCGTTTCTTTGGAGTTCCCGGTTCCTGAAATTCTCGTATCCTTGGAGGTCAAGTGTAAACAATTTGTAACGATCCTGATTGAATATTTAAAATCAAAATTAATTCAAAAGACTACTATTAATTTTTTGTTTTCTGTTTTTCAGGGTGGTGGGCACAACCGTGTGTGGACAGCAACCTTGATAACTTTAACACTTGGAAGCTGGATCGGCAAAGTTGGTCCACGACCAGCAGACGGAGAAATAGCACCCCTAACTTCCACAAGGGAAAGATTAGAAACTGTGCGACAGGTGCTTTCTGAAGTTCCCCTAATTGATGGACACAATGACCTTCCCTGGAATATCAGAAATTTCGTTCATAATCAACTCGCCGATTTCGACTTCGATAAGGATTTGCGACAGGTGGCTCCCTGGAGCAAAAGCGCCTGGAGCCAAACTGATCTTCTCAGACTCAGACAAGGGATGGTCGGCGGCCAGGTAATTAAAAATCTTCTGAAAAATTATCATAAACTTTACTATTTTAATAAATAATTTTAATAAATAATTTTAATGAATAATCTGCAGAAAATAGTGTTTCTATGAATTTAAGAATCAAAATATTATAACTGATATCATTTCAAATAGAAACATTATTTTTATGTTTTTACAAAAAAAAATTAATAATTTTAACCATGTTTTTTGCAACTTGTATTTTTTCAGACCATCGCTCTATAGGAAAAATTAACTTTTTTGGTTTAAAATAACTGACAATCCACAAATATTGACCAATTTTGACAAAAAATTTTGAAAAAGAAGTTTATAATATTTCTAAGAGAGTTGCCATGTCTTATTTTTAAATTAGCCTGTCAATTTTTTTATAAATAAACCTAATAATATTTGTAGAAAATGAGTTAAAGATATTCCAATATTGTATAATACACAAACAAAAATTGTATCATCTATTAATTTGTTGAAAGAGTCATTTTTACCGTTTTCCATAATTTTCCATTTTTTTAATTCACATTGCAAGAAATTAGGATAAAAACAAAATAATAATCAAGAAATTTCGTTTTGAGATTATTATTGTTAATAATATAAAAAAATTTAAGAAACACATGCTTTCAGACTTTTTTTGACAGAAATCTTGGCTTTTTTGGATGTCATTTTTTTAATTAGGAATTTCATGCTAATTTTGAAAAAATTCAGAATTTTTTAACTAATCTAATGATTTTTGTAAAAAAAAATGCATAGATAAGGGATTTGTCGAAAAAAAACATATTTTTCTTCGATGAAAACTTTTTTAATTAGGAACTTTGTGATGATTTCTTAAATAATTTACTGATCAATTTTATAACATTTCCAAGCAATTTTTATAAACAAACGCCATATTGGGGCAGTTATCAGCAGATAAATTCTTTTGATTTTCTATTGCAATTTTATAAAAAAACGAACTCCTAAATGTAACATTTTTTTAATGAAATAGATTTTTTAACGAAGCTAAAATATTTTAATATTTATATGCATAGTCACTTTTATACAAAGACCATTAACTAATATTTTTTACCTTTAGCAACAATAAAATTATTCGAAAACTATTTTTTGAAGTTTTTTAATTAATGCATGTTGAAATTAAATTTAAAAAATTTAGGAAAAAGAAAATAAGTAATATTAGTTTGTCTTAAGAAGATTAAGAAAACAGATTTTTGAATATTTTAGACGTGTTATAAAAAAATCTAAAAGATTTAAAATAATTTTTTTTATTTAATAGAATTTCAACAAATATTATGAAAAATATATGTCTTTTTAGAAGATGCTTAGGACTTTTCGAATTTGAAAAGCAATCAAGATTTGTTAAATTTTTGAAAGTGTTTCCCTGTCTTAAATTCCTGAAAATATTTTTTAGTGACTCGAATTTTTTTTCAAAATTTTAAAAAATTACTTTATAATCTTCTAAATTTTCCCAGAAATTTTCAGACAATTATTTAGCTCTTTTACAATCTTTTGAAATTATTTTAAAGCTTCTAAAGTTTAGTTGTGAAATGTTAGAAAATCTACATTTTTACAAATCGTTTAAAGTTTAAGACTAATATTGAATCTCTTCAATTCTGCTAAATATTTTTTGGATTAGTTAAATTTTTATTTTTTATTATTTTGTAAACTCACTAAATTGAAACATTTTGCTTCAAAATCTTTTAAACTCTTTTAGAAATTTTGAGAAATTGTTCCATATGTAAAAAAAACATTTTTAAATTTTTTTCTGAAAATTAATTTTTTAAAATAAACTATTATTTTAGTTTTTCATAGAAGCCTGTAAAAATGTGTTCAATTTTTGTGAAACTTTACAAGATTTTTAAAAAATCTTTACAAGTTTTAATTATTTTTTAATCGTTTCGAAACTTCTGAATATCTCTCAAACTTCCTCAAATTTTTTCTAAAATTATATAATGTAGAAAAGTTTAAAAATTTTTCTTTAAAATCTTTTACACACTTTTTAAAAATCTTTGGAATTATTTCAAAATGTTTTGTGACCTTTTTTTAATTTTCTCTGAAAATTCCTTAAAAAAGATTCGTTTAAAAATTGCTCATGAATCTTAAAAACTTTTTTCACTTTCTTCACACCCTGACTGAATATTTTATAATTATTAAAAACCTTCTAACTTTTTTATTCGGGATTTTCGGGTTTTCTGAGTTTATTTTCACAACCTGATTTGCACCCCGCAGCCATACATATTGGCATAAGTAATGGAATTAATTCAATAAAAAACAGGAAAAATTTATTTGAAAAATCCAACGTGTAATTTTCAAAATAACAAAAAAATGATAATAATTTTACACATTTATTTTTTACTCGGATAATTATTTTTAACCACTGAATTCTCGTCTTTTTTTACTTAAAATTATTAATATTGTTAAATGCAATATTTATTATGTTTGCCTACTAAAGTTTTCATTTTTTAAACAAATGTAATTAGTTTAAATAGTTTTTTTCGAAAATTCTTTTTTTCCCCTAATTAATATTACTATTCGTGTATTGAAATATTGATTAACATTGTTTCATTAGGTTTTTATTTTTTAAGAAAATGTTTTTTGTTTAAAAGTTTTTTTTTGAAAATTCGTTTTCTTCCTTAAGAAGTATTATTATTAGTCTAGTGGAATATTTGTCCACAATGTTTGATAATTTTAAAGTAAAAATTTTTTTTCAATAAAAATTATTACTATTGGTCTAGAGGAATATACAATAAAATTTTTAGTAAACTTTTATATAATTTAAACCAATTTTATTTGTTTTAGGGAAAAAACGAATTTAAAAAAGAGCGCAAACAATTGTTATTGCTTTAAACATTAAAAAATTAATTAACTAATGTTATTAAATATTCCACTGGAATAATAGAAATACTTTTTCGGGGATAGGAAAGCAAATTTTTCAAACAAATTTTTTAAGCAAGCTCCATTTTTTTAAATAATTAAAAATAACTAACCAATGACAATAAATAATCCACTAGACCAATAATAATAATTTTAAGTAAACAAATACCAGAGTACGGTGCTCAAAACGGTCAATTTCATGAAGAATTGACATTTTTTGTTTTAAGGGTAGGTTTCAGATAATCGTGGGGGTGTATTGGGGGTCTCAAATCCATATGTCTGAATAATGAAATTCCTAATTGGAGAATTCTCTACAAGCCCATATACTTTCCCGTCACATTTTTTAAACCCCTAAAAAATTATTCCAAAAACTCAATAAATCACCTGTTAAAATGAAAAAATAATAATTAGGGAATTTCTTTTTTCGGATTTGGAATTAAATTGGAGGGGGGGTCGTTGCCCTCTTTAAAGAAAGCGTTTTTGAGCGACCGTACTGTAGAGCATGCTTCAAAAATAGTTATTTATATTAATTAACTATTATTAACTATTGCAATTTTCGATTCTTAAATTGTTTATTCATAATTGTCCCAATAATGGTCGGTTTAACTTAGATTTATTATCTTGATATGAAATTGGGGACAAGATCTGGCTAGGAAAGTTTGATATTTGATTTTGTCTGTTTTACTGATTCTCCTCAAGCTCAGAGTAACATGCAGTGCAGCTGCCAACTTTTCTTCCTTCGATTTCCTATATCCGTCCTCGACTCGTAGCGTCGCGTCGCATGGGCTGTATGCTCTACATGCATCGCTTTCTTGTACGTTTCGTACCCATGCACCATACATAATGCAACTGGCTGGCCTAGACCGCAGTACTCACTGCGGCACTATAGCGTCAACAATTCAACATAGCTCCTCCCCTCCCTCACTCCTTCCGAGCAGCCAAATGTGCGACGCGACGAGGTAATTTCCTCTCTGCGATAATTTTCCTTCCATTCCAACATTTATGAAACGACGGAACTTCTTCGAATCCCACGAGGTTATGACAGCCCACAACCACTTAATTCATCCCCTAATTCATTTATGATGCCATACTCATACAGAATAGGCTAAAAACTGAAATTTTACGCCTGTTCGTTTTTTTTTGTTTGTTGTTATAAGTGGCCGTACTTAAATTATCTAACGGATTATAGACCCTCTCCAAGACACTCTTCACCCCCTGTAATGAACCGAAACCAAATATTTCTGCCCCCTTCCCTCTTACTGTGAGTAATTTATAGTTTCCTGAATTAATAAGATAAGGGATTTGAGACTAATGGAAACTTTTTGTGAACGAAATGAAACAATATTTCGGATTGAAAATTTGTACCCAAAATCTTGTCCCCAATTTCATATCAAGATAATACATCTAAGTTAAACCGACCATTATTGGGACAGTTATGAATAAACAATTTTAAAATCGGAAATTGGAATTTTTGGGTACAGAAACAGTTATAAAAAGTGGCTAATACATTATTTGATCGATCCTCATAAAAAAATACATTATTAATTTCATAGTTAATTAATATAAATAACTATTTTTGAGTTTTTGGAATAATTTTTCAGCGGTTGAAAAAATGTGACGGGAAAGTATAGGGGCTTGTAGAGAATTATCCAATGAAGAATTTCATGTATCAGACAAATGGATTTAGGACCCCTAATACACCCCCACGAGTACCTGAAAAATACCCTTAAAACAAAAAATGTCAATTCTTTATGAAATTGACCGTTTGAGCACTGTACTTTGGTCTTTTTCTTATTAAAAATAATAAATATAGGTCTAGTGGAACATTTATTGTCAGTGGTTAGTTAATTTTTAATTATTTAAAAAAATTGAATGTTCCTATATAATTTTGTTTGGAAAATTTGTTTTCATATCCCCAAAAAAGTATTTCTATTATTCTAGTTAAATATCTAATAACATTGGTTCATTATTTTTTAATTGTTTAAAGCAATGGAATTTGTTTATATTTTTTTTTAATTCGTTTTTCCCTAAAAATTATTAATATTTGTCTAGGTGAATATTTATTAACATTAGTTCATTAGTTTTTAATTTTTTAAACAAATTGAACTGATTTGAATTATATAAAAGTTCATTAAAAATTTTGTTAAATAGTTCGCTAGACCAATAATAATAATTTTTATTAACAAAATAATTAGTTATATCAAAATAATCAAACATTGTTGACAAATATTCTACTAGAGCAATAATAATAATTCTCAAGAAAGAAGACGAATTTTCGAAAAAAAACATTTAAACAAATTACATTCGCTTAAACAATAAAAACCTAATAAAACAATCTTAATCAATATTTGAATACACTTATAGTAATATTATTTAGGGATAAAACGAATTTTCGAAAAAAACTATTTAAACTAATTTCATTTGTTTAAATAATGAAAACTTTATTAAACAATGATAATAAATAGTGCACTTAAACAATATTAATAATTTTAAGTAAAAAAAGACGAGAATGCAGTGGTTTTTTTCGTTGTTTTTTTTATTGAAATTATTCCATTAATTATGCTAATGTGTATGGCTTCAAGGGTATAATCAGGTTTTAAAACTGAACTCAGAAAACCCGAAGATCCCGATTAAAAAGTTAGAAACTTTTAAATAATTATAAAAGACTTTAAGACAATATTTATCATTTTTCTAGATTTAAAAATTTTGGAGGTAAAGTGAATATTTTCAGGGTGTCAAGAAAGTGAAAAAAGTTCTTCAGATTCATGAAAAATTTTAAAATGATTCTTTTTTAAGGAATTTCCAGAGAAAATTAAAAAAAGATCACAAATCATTTTGAATTATTTCCTAAGATTTTTTAAAAGTGTAAAAATTAATTTTAAGAACAAAATTAAAAAAGGTTTTTTAACATATGGAACAATTACTTAAAATTTAGAAAAAGAGTTTTGAAGATTTTAAAACAAAATGTTTCAATTTTGTAAGTTTACAAAATCATAACAAATAAAAATTTGACTAATTCAAAAAATATTTAGCAGAATTGAAGAGATTCAATATTAATTTTAAACTTTAAACGATTTGTAAAAATGTTCATTTTCTAACATTTCACAACTAAACTTTAGAAGTTTTAAACTAATTTCGAAAGGTTTCAAGAGAGCTAAATAATTGTCTGAAAATTTCTGTGAAAATTTAGAAGATTATAAAGTAATTTTTGAAAATTTTGAAAAAAATTGGAGTAAGTAAAAAACATTTTCAGGAATTTAAGACAGGGAAACACTTTCAAAAATTTAACAAATATTCCTTCATTGCTTCTCAAATTCGAAAAGTCCTAAGCATATTCTAAAAAACATACATTTTTCATAATATTTGTTAAAATTCTATTAAATAAAAAAAAACTCTTTAAAATTTTATAGATGTTTTTATAACACGTCTAAAATATTCAAAAATCTGTTTTTTTAATCTTTTTAAGACAAACTAATATTACTTATTTTCTTTTTCCTAAATTTTTTAAATTTAATTTCAACATGCATTTATTAAAAAACTTCAAAAAATAGTTTTCGAATAATTTTATTATTGCTAAAGGTAAAAAATATTTGTTAATTGTCTTTATATAAAAGTGACTATGCATATAAATATTAAAATATTTTAGCTTCGTTACAAAATCTATTTGATTAAAAAAATGTTACGTTTAGGAGTTCGTTTTTTAATAAAATTGTAATAGAAAATCAAAAGAATTTATCTGCTGACAACTGCCCCAATATTGCGTTTGTTTATTAAAATTGCTTGAAAATGGTATAAAATTGATCAGTAAATTATTTAAGAAGTCATGAGAAAGTTCCTAATTAAAAAAGTTTTCATAGAAGAAAAATATGTTTTTTTCTACAAATTTCTTGATTACTATTTTTTTGTTTTTATCCTAATTTCTTTCAATGTAAATTTAAAAAATGGAAAATTATGGAAAACGGTAAAAATGACTCTTTCAACAAATTAATAGATAATACAGTTTTTGTTTGTGTATTATACAATATTGGAATATCTTTAACTAATTTTCTATAAATATTATTAGACTTATTTATGAAAAAATTGACTTGATAACAACATTCTTAAATTTTTAACTACATAAATAAATATGAGAAAAAAAATTAAATTTTCTGCGTAAAAGGATGATTTTGCAACAAAAAAATATTGAAGTTGATATTTCAAGCAAAAAAGATAAAGTTTTATTTTTTTCATTCTATTCCTAATGAGAAGGTATTGGTTTTATGTAAAATTTTACTTTATTTGTTTGAATCAAATCTCCACGTTTTGAGACCTCCTGAGTCAGAAAAAATGATTTTTACGAAAGTGTCTGTCTGTAGTCTGTAGTCTGTATTTTTAAATAAAATTTTAAAGTTTTTCAAGCATGCTTAAACTATTTAAAATAAAAATAATTTAACTTCTAATTTAAAAACTGTTATGTTCAGAAAAATTATTTTCCAATATTTCTTGAGTCCAGCTAAAAGTAACTTACAATAATAAAATTATGAATTTTTTTTTTTTGATTTTCTAATTTAGAGTATTGAAAATGTTCACATGGATTTATATTTTTGAAATTCCACCTGAATTTTTGAACCCTATAATTTATAAAATTTATAAATTTTGTAGTATATCTGAATATTATATAAAATTGTTAAATTGCAAGGTGTTTGTACCTTCCATTTCATAATTGCAAATTCTTGATCATTTAAATACGCAGTTTTTGAATTTAAAAACTTGTAAACTTCAATTTAAAAACTTTAATATTTGAGAGTTCAACTTTAAGTTCTTTAATTTGTATTTTATTGTTGATTAATTCAAATGCAAAATTTTTTAGAATAGAGTTCAATTTTTTAAATTTCATTGACCGTGAGAAATTCACGCGAAAAATGACCGGGACTTTTTTTTCTTTGATTAAAACAACTTATTAATTCTTTACAATTAATTTATATTAAGGGCTCTACTAGTATCATAATTTCTTTATATACTGACTAATGTTTTATAATAAATTATTTTTGAGATTGCGTCTACAAAGTACAATGTCAATGTATTGGGTGTTTATCCATATTTGTGCTAATATTTGCCACCTAAACAAAAATATATAGTTCAGTTTATTCATTTTCATGTTATCAAATTATTATTATGAACAAAATTATAAAAAATGACACATTTTAAAAATGGATTCAAACAAGGATTTGGTCGGGGCCAGGTCGGGTACTGATCGGGCGGTCAGATCGGGCTGTGTGTTTCATCAGTGATCGGGCCCAGGTCAGTTTTCCAGATCTGGGTCAGATTTCGCCTGGCCTGGGCCCGTTCTGGGCCATAGAAAAATTTCTACACAAGGATGTATAATAAAGCAGATTAATTATTTGAATTAAATAATGATTACTTAGAATTTTTTAAATATAAAATTTTTCGGAAATTTCTAATCAAAATTATAATTTACAATATTATTATTTGAAACTTTTTTAAATTTAAATGCATATATTAAAGAGATTCTATTAATATCCTAAATATCTTGTACATTGTAAGTAACAAATCTTTGAAAAAATAAATGAAAATTGCACAGAACAATTTTTAATATTTGCAACTAATTAAATTAAATACTTCAACCCTAATCAATTGTTAAAGATATGAAAAATCCGAAAGTTTTCCAAATCAGCTGGACTTTTATTTCTTATTATTTTTTCCTTTAAAAATAAATGTTTTGCAAAAGTGTTTTTTAAACTAGCCACGCCCTTCTTTCAGGATTTGCTTTGTTCGTGAATTTGAACATCGATGATTTTCTCCTGATACGTAATTAAAATTGCTTAGGTGGGTAAAAACTTCTTCACGCTAAGTGAAAAGAAAAAAATTGTGATAAAATACACATTTATTTTAATCAATAAGGCAAATATTTTCCATTCCTTATATTTAAAAAAACTTTTTTTAATTGAAAATTTGTTTTCGAAAATTTAACTTTTTAACACATTACTTTATAGAAAATTGCATGACGCATCTTTCTTCTCTTGGCAAAAAAGTTGTATCTTTTACCGTTTCGGTGAAAAATCAAAAAAACTTCATTTTCAGACCAGCAAATTTACTAAATATTTTCACTTCAACTTGCTCCTAAAGACAAAGTTCCTTATATTTTAAGAGAAAAATTTAATATACTGTCCTTTAAACTGTTCTTAAGATAATGTGAAATTTAAAAATTATTTATTTTGTTAAATAGAAAAGTTACAGATTTTTTTGTGTATTTAGTATCAAAATAACGTTAGACAATTTTCCAATGCTTCGTTTATCGATGAAATTTTGAGTAAGCCCAAGCTTCCAGCAATAAGAATTCTTAGTAGGATATAATTAAGTTTTCTAAAAAGTTTTATATCAATTGAATTATTCGTTAACAAAATAGAATCATTCAAATAGAAATGACCGAGCACGTGAACTAAAACGTTGAGTTTGCTAGAAACTCTAACTGGAGGTAGAAAAATAAATAGAAACAAAGAAAATAGGGATAATAATATTAGCAAGGTAAAGAAAAACAAGGTATTTGTACGTACACTTCCTTTAAAAAGGTAAAAATTTCATTACTTATAAAAGTGAATAAAAATAAATTAATTAACTTTGAAGATTATTTTTTTATCATTTTCATTTCGTAAAAATCTGCATAAGTAAAATGCAGGGCATATTTTATATGCACACTACTGTAAACTAGAGGAAATAATGAAAACAGAATTTTTGTATTGAGCAATAAATTTAAAATATTAAGGATGTTTTCAGTATAAAGTCGACAAGCAAATTACTTAATCTTTAACTTCATTTATAAAATCACAAAATGTTTACACATTGGTAAGTCTAACAAATTTTGGAAACGAAATAAAAATTTACTGTAGAAAGAATAGTTCAATACGTTTTATTTTATTTTCCGTATTATTTCATCCTCAGAAATTAGCCGTAATTTTCATTTAATCTCTATGATACTGCATCGGTGTATTATGTTCTTTATAAGATTCTCTACGAACTCTATTCATTCTGTTTTTACAAATTTTGCCCTAACATAAAAATAATTGCTTATGGTTTGATGTTTAAATTTTAACTGAATAGTGTAAACAAATAAATAGACTGAAGTAATTCCAGTCCAGAGGCGAGGGCTGTGTTCGAGCAGGTCGAGACTCCGAAATTGTCATCTATCACGCACTCGAGCAATGCTATTAAAATGCTCCTATTTTGTTAAGGACTAATTCAATGAGGGTAAAACTTTACAGAAAACTTAATTATATCCTACTAAGGTTTCTTGTTGCTAGAAGTTTGGGCTTACTCAAAATTCCCTCGATAAACGAAGCGTTTGAATATTGCCTAACGTTATTTTGATACTAAATGCACAAAAAAATGTATATCTTTTTTATTTAACAAAATAAATAAATGTTTAATTTCACATTATCTTAAAAACAGTTTGAAGGACAGTATATTACATTTTTATCTTCAAATGTAAAAAACTTTGTCATTCGGAGCGAGTTTAAGTAAAAATATTCAGTAAATTTAATGGTTTAAAAAATTAAGTTTTTTTGATTTTTTACAGAATCGATAAAAGATACTATTTTTTTGTCGAAAGAAAAAAAAACGCTATGCAATTTTCTACAAAGTGATGTTTTAAAATTTTATGCGTGGTGATAGAATCCGGAGTCTCAATTATAAAAGTACAAGCTTAAACTCATAATTAGGTTCTCTGCGAGATGGAATTAAACATGCAAGTGGGTAAATATAAACGCGTCCAAGCGAAACAGTAATGAGTGCCGAATGGCCAATATCTCTACTGACTTGTCGGGTTGCAGGTCAATAATCGGTTCATTGGACCTATTTATGGTAGAGATCCAATATTCGATTCAAAATAGGGACAGGGGCTTCAAACCGGAAGCTGGTTGATACTTGTATAGCGATACTGAAAGATGAATCTCAATGGGCTTAACGGATATGGGTACATAAACTTTATGGACCGCATTAATGGGAAATCGAACATTAAAACGCAGTTAGATCCAGAAGAATTAAGTGCTCTTTGGTATCGATCTTCGAATATAGTCGTTTCGCTAATGGCAATACTTCATGATCACGACATGCAATCTGAATAGTGAATAATAAATTTTTTTATTGAGTTCTGTATCATTTATAATGTGCTGATAGAGGATATTGAAAAGGGGAAAGGGAAAAGTGGAAGGGGAAAAGGGATCTCTGACCATTGCATTCTGAGGGGGACACTAAGGGGTTCCAAAAATGCATTTCAAACTTTTTTTTGCGTGCTAGAGTGCAACGACCTCCCCCCCCCCCTTCTCCACCCATTTTATTCCAAATCTAAAAAAAGAAATTCCATGATTTTTAAAATTTTTTAATTTTTATTTTAACAGGTGCTGGTTTTGAATTGAAGTTTCCCATGTAAAATGCATGGGCAAAAATCACTTTTTCCAGTTTTTAGAATAATTTTTTAGGGTTTAAAAGAATGTTACGGGAAAGTATGGGATCCTGTAGAGAATTATTGAACGAAGAATTTCATTTATCAGACATATGAACACACCCCAAAATGTCCATTCTTCAGAAAATCAACCTTTTAAACACTGCATTCTCATTTTCTTTAAATTCAAATTAATAATATTGATCCGGTGAAATATTTATTATCATTTGTTAATTCATTTTTAATTATTCACACAAATTAAATTTGTGTAAATAATTGTTTTTCGAAAATTTGTTTTTTCCAATAAAAATTATGAACATTGGATCATTAATTTTTGATGGTTTATATATTAAATTTTGGGAAATTTATGGTAAGTCACCATAGATTATCTGCGAAAATACCATAAATTACGAACAAACCTTATATTTATCTGGAAAGTTACCGTAAATTACAGAAAAATTATATAAATTTCCAGAAATTTAGAGACGTTATTTTTAATTTTAATTTTTAGATTTTAAAATTCTAAAATTTAATTTGGACAATTTCTGGTAAATAAAAAAATACCTATAATATCACCATAAATTACCAAAATAATTCGTCAATTTTTCGAAATTTATAAAAAATTTTAAAAACGATTTTGTGTAATTCATGATAAATTACCTTATTAACCTATAAATTTACCATAAAGTAACAAAAAATTTGATGTTTTTAAATTGATTTTAAGGTATTTCATCGTAAGTTACCATAAATTACCACAAAGGTAGTATAAAATGAAATTTCTGGTAATTTATGGTAAGTTACTATATTTACCTGAAAAATCACCATAATTTACTAAATATCTATACAATTTCGGAAATTTATAGACATTTTTAAATTGAACTTTGAGCAATTTATTGCAAGTTACCATAAATTATCTGTAATGTTGCCAAAAATTACA